>OX940981.1:43599235-43885673 GCA_954871275.1 Leptopterna dolabrata
GGAAGATTTGTTCGGATTTATCTTGGGGGGCGCATGCGCGTCGCCCAAGTTCAAACTTATTTCCTTAAGTTCGACTTATTCGGCCTTATACATAAGGCGCGTTATCTCCCAGGGCACAAACTTTAGGAATCGTCTTTAACCTTACTCAGGGGTAACAGTGCACAGCTTTTTGCCGCGTTTTGTCGTTTTTTTCAACGCGTCATGTGTTGTCGGTCCTCGCCATCGCCAGCGTCTTTCAAAGTTACTCCAAGCGTCTTTCAAAGAATTTGCTAGATTGTTGCGATATCAACTTAGGATAAAAAAGTGAGTATACCTACCTATGCTATGTAATGGAATGGATTTTGCGTTGTGCTAAGTTAAGTGACGTTACTTTTTAATTCACTCCTACCCCCACCACTTCTGTCAAACCGGACTTATTGGTTAGCATCCAAAGGCTGCTCGCCTTAGATGTGGCCAAAAGATATGGCCGTTCCCTAATGAACTTATCTCTTAGGAACTCTCTAGTATAATACGGAATCAACCATAATTCTGGATTTACTTTAGCTATAAAACCAAATAATCATGATGACGAAGTGATCGAACTGAGTCGGAATGGAACACAGCCCAATAAAGCGTGCAAAAAGCCCTCGCAATATATCTCACCTCCACATCATGAGGGACAGCAGATTCTTTCACAGTCCTCAAAACCTTGGCCTTATGGAAACGAAGAGTGTCCAAATGGTTCAAAAGTACCAAATGGATAACTTGAAGAACAGCAACAACTGAGGTGAGGAGTAGGATGATTTTGGTCCATGACCCAATGAACATTCTGTGCTCAGAACTATCAAATCTTACTTGTCTGTCTGTCTTCTCTTCCTCTGACCGTGAATCTTACTTGCTATGCGCAGCACACAGAGCACAAGAAAAACCTGGGTAGAATAGATCACACCAACCACAAAACATTCCTCCTACCCAACTGTCTCTCCACATTTCGTCTGAATGAGTAGAACTCGTACACCGAACATACCATTTTTTCACTGTTTATGAACATAAATACGCTAGGGTTGAACCTGAACAAGTGACAAACAAAATTTTATAGATAAATACGATTTTCCAAATTCTAATCGCAAGATGCAACAGAACAGAATCGGTTTGGTTTATCATTGTTATCGCTCGTGCTTATCACCAGTATCACCATCTAATCGCTATCAGTCACTTCGATTTGCAGTATCCACTAGAAAGTATATTCGGCATTCATGGAGGAACCTTCGGGTCCTGGTAAGTTTCGATTTACCTATTCAGATCTTTTTTTCCTTCAATTCCGAAATGAGATGAATCCTATTAAGAAAAATCTTGAAATCACCATAAAATTTCTCGTACTATCTACCGGGTGCTTAAAAAACGTAGGTAATACGTAGAATTCCTGTGTCTCTGTAGGTAGGTGATATTGACGTATCCATACATGTTCTAACGCCAACACTGCTAAATTGTTTTGATCTGAGTTTTGCGGTCTGTCTCGTTAGCTGTTCGCTGTGTGATTGTGGTTTGGTTAGTGCGTCGTGACGGCATTATTTCTTGTTTGATCGGATGTGCTTGTGAAGTGGTGCTTTGAATCGTATTATTAATTGTGTTGTGGGGATTCGCAATACCATGGATAATGCCGAGGAGATCATGCAGTGCTTGGAAGAGTTCTCCAAGATGAAACCCAAGGACATTCCGCACGAACTTGATGATTATTTAGGTTACGTTGCAAAGACAGGTGATCCCGTTTTCAAATGGTCTATTGTTAAGTTTCTCTTCAGAGAAAAGTTGCTTAACGTCATTACGAACTTTTACGAAACCACTCTGAGTGTAACAGAACTGCCTCCTTGTCCGAACGTTGACCCATTCAATTACGAACGAATGAAAGCTAACTTGTTGGAGAAGCTCGACTCTTTCCATGGTGCACCTTTTACAGTACAACGTATTTCGGAGCTTCTGACCAATCCCAGAAGAGAGTATAACCGAGCAGACAAGTTTATGAGGGCTATAGAGAAGAATATTTTAGTTGTAAGTACTAGGGAACCAGGGAGGGTGGCAGAGGGCGAATGCGAGAATGATCCGTCTTACAATGGCATTCCAGACTCCAATGACTCCGGAGTCGAAACCGGCTTCCCGTGTAATGATTTGGTGGATCCAGAAGCCTCGTCCCAAGCTTACGAGGTCAGCACAGAAAATATCGAACCTGCCTATAACGTTAATGTCGATACTATTGACACATCGGGCTCGTCAGTTTTACCTCGGGAAGAACCTTTCGTAACAGCACCGGAGTCTCAGGAAGGGCTGGACGTCCCAAGCACCAGCGGTGAAACACCGAAAGTTGCAGAAACCACTGAAGCCGACAGCAAAGAGAGCGAAAGCGTCATCTGCTCCACCGCCTCCCCTACTGGCCAAGAACAGCCTGCTGACAGTGTTCTGCCTATGTCTTCAACAACCGACGCACCAACCGTAATGGCTGAAACAGCGATTGTTGAGCCTGTTCCGTCTACCTCTGAAGCTGTGCCTGCCCAGGAAACAGTTGCCGAACCTGTTCCGAGTACTTCGGTAAGTAATATTGAAATGGAAAGCAAGGAAGAAGAAGCAAGTTCTTCTCAGCAGGATACCGGAAGTCCAAATAATCTACCTCAGGTTCAGGAAATGGAGGCGGCTCCGTCTCAGGAGGCCATCCCAGTCGAGGAACCGAGCTCTTCTGGTTCGGAAAACTCGGAGAACCTCGCCGTGAATTCTGAAGAAGTTCCAGTAAGTTCCTTGCTTATTCAAAGAGTGATGTATGATGTAAAATTTACATTCAGGATAAGCCATAAGCTGCCACTAAGCCCATGAGTCTTATGACGGTGTGGATGTTCTCGAGTCGTTTTTTTCTTCCGGTGGAGACGGGATCGTTAGGTCGAAGCCTAATGGCTAGAGGGGGGACTCGAGGGTCCACTGTCACTCTCCTCACCCTGCCACATAGTAGCAGAGCGTGGTTTGGTAGTATGCGCTGAGTAACTCACCATTCTCCATCCACTGTTTGTGGGCTTTCGAGAAGGATAAGCCCAAAGGTTTCCAGAAGGTTCATTTACAGTCATCCTGTCCCTTTGATAATACATACATCTACTGGCTTCCCCACCCCCTTTCACCCTTAAGAGTGTCAGTATAATTAAAATATATTGAGCTCATTTGAAGGTGATGAATTTCGTGTCCCAGTTTACAAGTCCCGATGGTTGTTCCATCATAACGGTGGAGATAGGTCACGTAGAGGTTGCCCAGATGAGCACAATTCACTGGACAACAACCTCTTACAACATTGTTCTCCGCCAATACTCGTATATGTAGGAGTTTTCCACCAGTAAATATTATTGAGGTAGTAACATTACGATGGAGGTTAGTCACCTTGAAGTTGTTCCAGAACGTCATACTACTTACTTTTCATTCCCCCTTCCCCCTCTCATACTTCTGCTACCCAGAATTATGTCATGTGAGGAGGTGTGTGACGGTGTGGCTGTTCTCGAGTCGTTTTTTCTTCCGGTGGAGACTGGGTCGTTAGGTGGAAGCCTAATCGATATCCCTTCTTAACCGATGATAATCTCCCTGGTCTAGATGGGGTACTCTCGAGGGTCCACCATCACTCTCCTCACTCTGTCACAGTTTATGATACAAAACTGTGGATTCTGTCTCTGATCTTTCATTATTGTCTGTTCAAGTGAAGAGTAGTGGTGTATCCAAGTAGCTATTGATACGAGTGCCTGGCTTGTGGAGTAAGCACTATTGTTCTCACTCACATCGTATGTGCAGGTCGTATCCAGTAATGATGAAGCGGAACTCGAATGCAAGGAAGCAGTAAGTGTAGTCGATGAGAGATTGGAATGTGACACGAACAGCGTCCCTGAAACTACTCAAGAACCACCTGGAGAGGAGGAACCTTCATTGGCTCAGGAAAAGGTAATGATAATTATGACATTGTAGGTAATTTCGTGTTGGCAGCTGCTGGTTAACAGTGACATGGTACGGAGCCACCCTGATCAGAGCTCTAAGGCTAAATTCTTTCTTGTTAAACCTACAATGACTTGTTTGATTTCTCTGAGACTTCCATTCACGTAAATCAGGTGTCTCAGGTACGAACACGGTAGTAAAATCATCACTGGCCAAGTTGTCGACATGAATAACATGGTTTCACAACTGCCTCGACAGCTAATGTCCCGGCAGAAAAGTCAAATTCAAACAGCAACATTTTCGATGAGCATCCAAAGAGTAGTCGTTTCCCACACAGGCCACATAATGGCAAACTGTTGTCCAAACAGGTGCTTAGTGGCAACTTTTAAAGGTATAAACAAGACTGTGTGGTACTTGTAAACAGTCGATCCTCATTTACATATAGCTTCATTCATTTGTATCCGGACCTGGTAGACCTCCTTCAACTTCTTTGGATAAATTTACCTGTGGTGGATGCATAGGTGAAGGTGTGTGTGCCTGATGCCCTGGTTAGTACCTAGAAGGTATCCACCAATGGAAGCATCAGGAGGACCTAACACCCCCGGTTAATATCCAGAGGATATCTACCACTGGCGGCGCTAGGAGGAGTTTTGCCCGGTTTGGATATAGCTGGGAGGCTACCACCATGCCCGGGATCTTTTAGGATAAGGAGAGCGAAAGAAGGAGCGAGGTTAGAGAGTAGTCAGCGACTAGAAGGAAGCGTAGAATGGTTTGGTAGGCGAAGGAGTCGAGTTTATGTAGCCCCTGGGGCTATCTCCCTCCATCCTACATACTGGTGGAGGATGGTGGGGATCCCCGCCAGTTTCCCCGGTTCTCCTGCGTCTGCCGTCCCATTTCTATGTTTATTGTGAGATCTTAATTTATACAAGGAGTGGTACTGGGAGGATACCACGACAGAACCCAAAGTAGATATATGTAAATTTATTGTAACAATGCATCTACTTCTACATGTATTTCGTCATTAAGTTCCAACTTCTGTTCTTATTCGACGCAGCGATTGACGTGGTGTGGCTCCCAAACACGTTTTGTACATGGCGGCTTCGGATCGCGCAACTGGTCAGATAATAAGACCAGCCGCCAGGCTAAAGCTTGTTCCGTGTTTTATAATTTTAGCCATCAGGCTTCAAGGCCAATGTGGAGTGCAGTTGTTACAGTACAGTTCTGCTGTATTGGTGCACATCTCTCCCACTATGGGACGGTCGTGTTTTTGTACACAAAAAAATCGGGTTCAAGTAATAATTAATCGTTATCTTGATCTAATCCAAAAAAGTTTCGAAAATTTTTATTGATTCCATAGGAGTGTTCTATTCACTAAAAGAAACACAAATAAATTTTCAGATCGAAAGTTGATTGAAATTTGAATATTTGGGAGTGGGTGTTCTTTCGAGCGATTGCAGCGCCATCTCTCATCATAGAATCTCACTAGAGGCCCGTCCACATTGGCCTTAAGTAGACAATATCCTGAGCGTTCTCGGCGCACAGTGCCGAGTTGTCTATTTTCATTCCTAATTAAGAACACAAACTTGCATCTATATCACCTACGTTCTGTCGAGCGATTATTTTTAGTGCCGCAAAAAACATTATTTGGTCATTGTCTTCTGTCGTGAAAAGTTCATATTCCCTGGCAATATTTTTTTTGTCGTTCAAAAATACATGAATTGTCTTCAGTTTCTATAATTTTGCCAACACTCTTTTCTGTCGTGAAGTTGTATATTCCCCATTAATTGAATGCTTTAAGGCGTGTGCATTGGAAGTACCACCTCGTGCACACAAGAATAAAAATTGAGTTGGATTAAAGTGTAATGACACAAATCATTGTTTTTCCGAATGGAGATCTGAAACGTTCAAGACAAACGTTTAATGAAAACGTCGATTTAACGGTATCATGAAGGCATTTGTCAAGATAATGATCGGCTGCAGCAGTAGCCAAGTTGTGCGTCGTTTTGTTGAAGTCTATCGGGAAATTTCTTGTATTTGTCTCCAAAATAGAAAATTCCACTCGTGTTTCCCTTATTAGTCTGTGGAATACGATTTAAGTTTATCACTGTGCGTGTTATGATGTAGTTTGTTGTAAACACATCTGTGGCTTTATGGGTTTCATAAGGAGACAGCGAATTAAAAAGGACCTGCACATAATCAAATGGGCAATTTTCGTGGGTTACAAATTATCATTTTTTTGGCCAAATTCTGTTCAGTAGTGGAAATTAACACTTACTGACCACATAGTGAGGGGTTTATGACAGAAAGTCTAGGCTGAAAACGAGTGTGAAATTTGAATTTCCGAGTTCCTGCTAGAAATGACGTATCTGGTAAATGGCCGAGTAGTTCAACTCGAATTCTGCTTAGAGCGCTAGTTTATCACTTTATACTATGTACAGAACCACAGTGGATGGATGGATGGAACCGCAAATAAATAAATTTATAAAAATCGTGTCCTCCAAACCAAACCAAGGGGAGGTTCACAGAAGGTCACAGCACAAGTTCTTGAAGGTTGCCAGGAAGGTTTGCCTTGCTGATGTTGGGTTGTTGGTAGCATTGAGAACGTTCACCTCCGAAGTTTTGCTCCCCCTCCTTAGGCCAACAGCCAGTCGGATGTCAATTAATAGACCTCTTACGTCATTTGTTGCCGCATTTTTACTGTTAGTCATCCTAATTTAAAAACATCGCTTATTTTTGAAAATGGGCTTCAAACTACCATTTTTCCAAGAGTCCTCAATATTTTTTTCTCCAAAAAACTATTATTGACTAGGTATCTTCTTTCAGCGGTATTTCTATGTTGGATTTACATTCCTGTAATACTGTTACAATAGGTTGATGAAAGAATGGACTCGCCAGTGGTGGAACAAGCTGGAGATGCCGTGACAGCCGAAGAAGCCGAGGTGACGTCTTGCGCTGATTCCTCGGCAGAGTCTAAACCTGATGTCGACGGGAGCGGGGACCAACCCAGGGAATCGTCTGTCATCCACACTACCAGCCCAGACGAACCTATGGATGTGGACGAGTGCCAAACTTCATCCTCTGACCAGTCACAGCCCTAGTGAGTTGTATTCATTCAGTGACGGCGTAGAAATATTTGAGTTACCACATCCTCAAGGCATGTTTCCTTCTAACAAATCCAGGGTCGTTCTTACATCAGAAGAAGCTGAGATGAACTGATCCTATTGTATTGATGAACAGATTGATAGGGTCGAAAACCTTAGAAATTGAAGACATACATGTAAACATACATACATACCATGATGGATACATGGTTTGAAACAGGTCTTAGCCTAACTTGGCCTGCAGTGCATTCTGCAATCCTGTTGACTAGCATGAACGTGGAGTCCGGCAGTGCATGGATGTTGCTTCAAAAGTTCAAGATATTTTAGTGACGGGAGAACTATTGATAGTTCCGAAAGTGTCGTCTCTTACTATTGATACGTACTATCGAGATAGTTTTCTGCCTCGCCATTTCGTAGTACTTACCTATCTGTAGCTACAATTGATTTTGAGAAAATATAAGCTCAATTGGGTGTACGCATATTTCAAAAAAGCTGTTTGTTTTTTAAAATAAAACTAGACATTCTGAGAACTTCTACACCAACCGCACTGTCCTAGGATAAGTAGTTATTTTTTTCTGATTTTTCGAAGTTTCCAGAAGTTTTGACGTCACACTGGCAGGGGTACCATCCAGGCGAGACGGGTGCAGTGACGTCAGAACATCGGGAAACTTTGAAAATTCATATAAAAGAACTACTTATCGAAGGACATCGCGGTTGGTGTCAAAACTCAGGATGGAATCTGCTTTCATTAAAATTATAATAAATTCATTAAAAAAATAATTACTAAATAAAGTAAGGCTACCCCATTCACCTCAGTCTTCGTTTCATCACGTCGCTGATAGCTTTTGTGTGCTTTTAATTTTAATTTGTTTATGCATTAAATGTCTTCATTTTTCATAAAAATGTTACCTACCTATTTTTAACGGTTCATAGGAACAAACTGTTCTAGTGTATTAATTATATTATGTTGCAAGTAAGCTGAAAGTTCTTGAAATGATTCATCTGTAAAATCTGTGCTAGCTTTTTTTTAAGCATCGTTAGTCCTACCTGCTTCAGGAATTTTCTGAATACTTCGGGGGGTGGGGGGGGGGGGGTCGAGGGTAGGTATGACCACAGAAAAAAGTGATCTACGCAGAAGGAGCATCGATACAGGTAAATAATAAACCGTTGTGTAACAATTTGCAGCGTTTTTTATTTGTCCTACCCTTATCTACATGTGTGGATTTGAAAGTTTAGAAAAAACCTGCAAATTATTACATAACATTTTATTCAAGTTTTGTACAAGTTCGGGCTCAGTTTAAAAGCTTATAAAATCCGAGATAGCGGCACCCTGAAAATGCCAACCCACCCCTTAGAGATGACTGACAGTAACGCCAAGCTGCGCGGACCAACTAGGCCCCAAACGGGACATACAAACCAAATTTCATTAATTTTCGTTCATGATAACTAAGAAAAAACGCTGCTAAGTCCTTGTCGCATGGGTTTATTATTCTATTGGACATACCTACAGAAATTGGCTGTTCATTTATTGTTTCTTTCGTGTGCAATAATCACTAATAGGGCTCCTATCTTTTATAAATATATATATTTTTTAATTATCTTTAGCCTATCTATGGTTTATTATCTTTGGATATTGCCAATTAATTGTCTTGGTTCGCCTGCTAATACTACACCTAATGTTATTATACAAATTTATGGTGATTTCAGACAACAACAAAAAATGTGTGTGTGTGCTCATAAATAATGAATTTTGGGAGCTTAACCTTCGTTACAACCTCAATTCTTCACTCTTTGGTCAAAATAAACTTCGTATTCCGTCTTCCCGCCCCTAAAAAAAAAGCAATAGCAAACCCCTATTTTTACATCCATTTTTCTCCCGTAACACCCCTGGGTGTATCCCGATCGGGCTGCCGAGCTTCGGAGCACAGTTAGGACCCGAATATGTTCCCAAATGGGGACCCAAACTGTGTGCGGAAGAACGACGATTTTAGACCAAATTTGAACGTGAATTTAAGGCTGAAACTTCGTTAGAACCTCAACTTTCTAGTCTTTGATCAAAATCAACTTCATATTCGGTCTCCTCGTCCTCGCAAGCTCATATTCCTAAACCACCAAAAAAAATTTCACTCATACCACCACCCTTTGGTATATTCCGATCGGGCTGCAAAGTTTCGGGATAACGGGCCCAAATGGAGCATGTGCGAAAGAGCGAATTTTTTAGACGGAATCTAAAGTAGATATGCGTGATACGGCGGATTGACTTTGCATTTTTGGAATCTGCGCACCTTGAAATGTAAAAGAAAAAATTCTGAGGGGGTGTTATGAAAATGTTTTGCTGAGCGAATACATCGGTGTATTATTCACAGAATAATACACCGAAGTATGGTGAACGGACACAAATTTTGGTTTATTAGTTTCAATAATTTTAAAACAACTCGCGAATTTGATGGTTTTCGTTTATTTAGTTGATTTTTAAATGTGAACAGGGCCCCAGCCACTTTTCCAAACCACATGGTTCACTCGCCTCTCAAAATGCATATGGAGTACATATTTTCACTGCAATAGACCTATTGGTTTATTACTCTGTGAATAATACGCCTGTGTAATCGCTCAGCAAATAATTTTTATAACACCCCCTCAGAATTTTTTCTTCTACATTTCAGAGTGCGCAGATTCCAAAAATGCAATGTCCGTCCGCCGTGTCACGCGGATCTACTCCAATTTCGGTCTAAAAAATTCGTTCTTTCGTACACAGGCTCCATTTGGGCCCTAGTTGTGTCCCGAAACTTTGCAGCCCGATTGGAATATACCCAGGGGTGGTATGAGTGAAAAATGTTTTTTTTTGTGTGTGTGTGTGTGTTCTAATAATATGAGCTTGTGAGGTATCGTTATCCACGTTTTTTTAGGACGAGGAGACCGAATATGAAGTCGATTTTGACCAGAGTGAAGAACTGAGGTTGTAACGGTTCAGCTCCCAAAATTCATTTTTCGTGGGTCAAAAACCTAGGAAATTGTCTGACGTTACCATAAACTTGTATAATAACACTAAAAGTAGTTTCAACAGGTGAATCAAGACAATCACTATCAACACATTATCAATGATCAAAGATAATTTGTCAAAAATAGGAGCCTAATTCGTGTTTTTGGGGGTCAGAATTGATGGAAACCGTAAAATAGCTTGTCGTGGTATCCTCCCAGAACATCATTTCATGTACGATATTAAGATCTCGCAAATAAACCAAAGAATGAGGTGGCGGACGTGACTCGGCCCTGGTAGTCCGAAAGGGATCTCCCACCATCCCTCAGCTGATGTTGATGGACGGGAGGAGAGTGGACTAGGTCCTATAAAAACTCGCCTTTCTCGCCACGAGAGGCAAGAAGTCGAAACGATCGAGGCAGTTTCATTTATTTATTTATTTAGCGCTACTGTCGACTTTAATATCCGCTTGCTCCAATAGCGCTTCTGTCGACTTTAATATCCACTTGCTCCAATAGCGCTTCTGTCGACTTTAATATCCACTTGCTTCAATAGCGCTACTGTCGACTTTAATATCCGCTTACTCCAATTCAGTTGGATAGTTCTTATCATTGGTTTTCTTTTCGCTTTCACTTTGCTTAATTTTTTTAAATATCTACTGCGATATTAGAGAGTTCCTAAAGACTAAAGTCGGGAAGATGTGTTCGGATTTATCTCAACTGCGCATGCGCGTCGCCCAAGTTAAAACTTATTTCCTTAAGTTCGACTTATTCGGCCTTATACATAAGGCGCGTTATCTCCCAGGGCACAAACTTTAGGAATCGTCTTTAACCTTACTCAGGGGTAACAGTGCACAGCTTTTTGCCGCGTTTTGTCGTTTTTTTTAACGCGTCATGTGTTGTCGGTCCTCGCCATCGCCAGCGTCTTTCAAAGTTACTCCAAGCGTCTTTCAAAGAATTTGCTAGATTGTTGCGATATCAACTTAGGATAAAAAAGTGAGTATACCTACGGATACTAGTATACCTACTGAAGCTGAATGGATTTCGCGTTGTGCTAAGTTAAGTGACGTTACTTTTTAATTCACTCCTACCCCCACCACTTCTGTCAAACCGGACTTATTGGTCTTTGGGCCTTAGATGTGGCCAAAAGATATGGCCGTTCCCTAATGAACTTATCTCTTAGGAACTCTCTATTCTCTGGTCTCTGGTCTTCTCTTGTGTTTGACGTTTTCGTAAATTTGATGTGACGTTTTCGAAGAGGCCAACCTTGGCGAAAATGAAGTGCAAGTATTGTGATTACGAAACTTCAAATGGTTTCAACTTTGGTCGACGTCACCAACCCGTCTCAATTGTGGCAGAAAGTGGCCTTTTGAAGTGCGACAGATGCAGTTATTCAACCTCAGTGGCTTCTAATCTATCACGCCACCAAAAATGACACGAAAATAATCCGAATTTCGTTCATACGCCTCCAAACAATGGGCCTTGTTCACTTTGCGGTACAACTTCCCTTTCGAGGAGCGATGCCGTACAACACTTGGTGGAAAAGCATGGGATTCAGCTCATAAAACAAATCCGAAACTACCTCTTAACCATAGATATTAAAGTCGACAGTAGCGCTATAATTAGAGCAAGGGGAAATAAATGAAACTACCTCGATCGTTCCGACTTCTAGCCTCTCGTTTTCTCGCCTGCTACTTCATTCTACGCTCAAACCAAGTCGATGACTTCTCTCTCTCTCTCTCTCTCTCTCTCTCTCTCTCTCTCCTCTCACGCCTCCTTACCTTATATCTAAACGATCCCAGAATGGTGGAACCAGATAGGTAAAACTATCCACGAGTGGCAACCACTGGGCATATCCTCCTAGCGTCTTAGTGTTGGAAACCTCCCTGACTTCGGTTAAAGGTGTTAACCAGAGGCGTTAGGTCCTATACCTTATCTCCATATATCATTCTCACTCACCATACCTCGCCTCACCTTCACCTCTCGCTCTCTCTCTCTTAGCAAGCCACCACATAGCTATTGCAATTATTTCACATGAAAGAAACAATAAATGTAATTCCAGCATTCCTATAGGTACGTCCAGCAGAATAAAAAAAAACCATGTGACAAGGACTTTGCAGCGTTTTTAGCGAATTTTCGAAGAAAAGGAAGCTATTGTTCTCGGTCCAAAATTTTTAAAACTCGAATTTCCGAAAGATTTTTATACCAAAATCCGTTTCAGACCATCCTGAATTCACTGCCGAAAGACACCAAAAATTATATATATATTTATATATGTACGTGTCATTCCAGACGATAACTCTCGACAGAATTGAGATAAAAAGTTCAAATTTGCACGAAAAATATGTCTTGGCAATCGACAGGCTAAGTTCGTAGATGGGCAGAATCGGGTCACTCTAAGGGGGAGTTTTGGGGAGTTTTAGGGGGGGAAAATCACCCATAAATTCCCAAAATGAAACAGTCTGACAAGTGACACCTCATTTTAAAGGTTTTTGTACGCTGAACACGATGGTGAAATCAGAATTGCGATATCTCATTCCGTTCTCAAACTGGAGCACTTTGAAGATGAAGGAACGTGGTTATTTCTTGAGATAAAACAGTTTTACATAAAATCAGTTATTTCTTCGAAAATTCGCTCTTATAGCCATGCTGCATGACTGTGGTTTTTGTTTATAATAAGGGTTTTTTACCCAATAAACAACACAAAATCCATTGGAATTGCCTATTCTGTTTCCCAGGTTGAGTTTAGTGGGACTGGAAAGGTTTAAAAAAATAAATAAATTTAAAAAAGGATGATCTTGTTTTTAATTAAAATATAGAAACATACATAAATTTCTGAACAGTTTAAAACCAGTCGCTTGGTGCACGTGTTGCGTCCCATGTTTCAATTGGAAATCCACCTAATGTATTATTTTTTCGAAGTTCCCTCAAAATTAAATGAAAAATCTTTTTATTCCTTCATAGATCAACACATTTAGATGTGATGTTCATGAGCATCTCCTTTGTTTCAGAGTTCATTTGGACATTGAACCAAACAAATGCCGCATCTCCTTAACCGTGCTTCACATTCACAATTCATTCTCAGTACTTCGTGGTTTTATTTATTTTATAGTACATAAGCCTGACTTTGTGATTTTATTTTTTTTCTATTGATATGATATTTTTGTAAATATAGAGGGTCTCATTTCTCCTCTGTAGAATCTGTCTGAATAAATGGTCGTCAATGTGTACCATGCAGTTTTGGTTTTTTTGTCCTGTCCTTGGATGATAGGGTTTGTGAGGGAGATTTCATTAAAGGAATTAAAAAAACGAGAAGGCATTTTATTAAGGCATCATTTCCACTGACACATTTCAAGCTTAACATTTTCAGTGCTACCTTTGAAAACTAGGCCCTCTCAAGGTTGACATTAGTGAAAATTCCTTTCCGATTCAATTTTCGAATCCAACTGATCAGGGTCGCGTCAAAATTGAACGCTACACATAAGTTTACGAGGTCTTTCAAGAGCAAGTAGGAGGCGATTGTTCGAAGGCAATCATAATTCAAAGTGACCGCTCCGTTCGTCAAATTAATTCTTTCGAGCTGCTCCTCGACAAAGTAGTAACAGAAAGTGTTGAATTGGGCTTGGTAATGATGATTTAGTATCTTCCAGGAGTGAGGAGTTGTTTTTGGACTTCGGAACCGGCTCGTGATTGCGAAATACAGGTGAGGTTCTCTCCGAGCGAAATATGCGATTCCCTTTTCAGACATTCGCAGAAACGATAATTTGGATAATTTACTAGTACCTGAACCCCAAACAAACAACTCATTACGACAAACATTTTCAGTGTAGGACACAACGCTCTTTCGGTGGATTAGGTACCGAAGTTCATTTGGACAATTCATAAATAAATTGCTCATGTGTTCGTATAAATCTGGGCGCGGACTTGTAGTAAGAATCGAGCATTCAGTGACCAAGTGAGTAGTCAGTCGCCCCACCTCGTAACAACTTCTACCACCGTTCAGTATTAAAAACTTTATGATATTGGCTAACATTTCAGTCTTAATCATTCGGTATTGTAACAGTAAATATTGGAGTGGCGTCCTCTTGATTTCATCTTCCAAGTTGATGTCGACACCAACTGACTCCACTAAGTATCTCAGGGTCAGTAAAGTGGATGGCGACTTGGAATGTACAGCCAGCAAGTGCAGGACGGACTGTCCGGTGATCGTCAGGCTCAGCGGGTTGGCTCCGTTCGCCAAGAGAAGCTCAACTACTGCGAGTTGATTCCGATGTGAGGATACGCATGCGCTGTGGATCGGAGCGTCGCCCATCGAGTCAACCCCATTGACATCCGCTCCGTGACCGATCAAGAGCGACACAACTGTCGCGTCCCCAGCTTGAGCAGCAGCGTGGATAGACTTGTAGGGAGTGATTTTTCTCGTTGAAGCTCGAGGAAGGTTGAAAGTGAGATGACTGGGGTACTGAGGGCTGAAATAAGTGGAGAGGAACCTTATTAACAGCAACCTACGAGGAGGCCTCATCAAGCACAGTAAGAACCAACAATAACTGGAAGGTGAAATGGATATTACAGTGTGTGTAGGTAAGTACATATGGAAATAGACAACTCCGCAGAGGCAGCTGGTGGGGGTAAGCACTGCCTAACCAGATAAATCTAAACAGATTTGTTTTGTCATTTATGAACAACTCTCCACTCAAGGGGGCGAGGCAACAAGTAACCAAGAGCAATGATCAGAACAAATTCTGGTCCTATGGCTGGACCAGGTGCAGTAGGACCTGCGCACCATAAATCTGAGGCGATCCCAGGCTGTTGATAGGGTTTGATGGCAGAGATTCGGGAAGCCAAGGGCCACCTCAGCCTGTAGCGCTTTGTGGTAAAGTAAGGTAAACTCTGATCCTCTCATTAGAGGACAGCTGATCATTTCTGTTGTGCTGGCAGGGCAGTCGGACGTAAAGCCTACACCTGAAATGGTGCTTAGTTTCCTAATTTTCTGGAAAATGTTGAAATATATTTTTATGAAATCAAATATTAAAAAAAGAAACAAAAACGTTCTTTAAAAAAAAATAAATAAAAAATAAACAGAAAAAAGGAGGAATATTGCTAGAACTTGAAAGAAAAAGAAAGAGAAATAGAATAAGAAAAATATGTGGAGAAATATTTTATTAGAAATTTTCTTGTTTCACCAGACATGGTGAAAAAAAAAATAGAAATCTGGGGTCGACATTACTTCCATTAATAATTCTAAGAAATGTAGGTAACGGTAACAAGAGGAATGAGGCTAGTAAATGGGACAAGCCTCAACACAGCACACAGAGAGAAGGGCAAGATAGATGAGGAAAGTTACCTTAGTGAAAATGGACCAGGAGCAGTTACAAAGTAACGAGAAGTTAAGAACTCCATTTCGAGTATCCAGGCTTGGTTTGGTTGCCTATGATCTCCCATTTATATAGCCAGTTGTAGCGTTAGAATTGAAATCACTTCATTTATTTTTTTTCTGTTAGCTCCCCTGCCAGGAATACCACAACCCAGTTGCGGGTTGGTGCAATCTATGGTGTCCCCTAGACTTGGGCTCTGGATCTCCGTCCGACCTCTGCTAATTTTTTCCCAGTTATCCAGTGTTACTTTGGAGGTTTTCATTACTTTATGGTACTGTTTGGTCCTCCAGGAGAGTGGAGGATTGATGCTTCCTAACTAGTATGCATCTTTGATGTGCACAGGTCGCCTGCCACTGACTATCACCCCAGAGCCACCACACTTTCGCTTGACGCATTCAGAATGGACTACTCACAAATTTCGATAGAGGGCGATGTGAGGAGCTGATTTCAGTGTGTCGGGATCCATCGGTTCCTCTTCCTCCGACAGCACCTCCATTATAATCTTTCAATTCAGCCTTTCTCAGTGGTCAGTTGGGTTGTAGAAACTGGAAGTGAGGAAACCTGAAGGGAAAAGTTCCAGCCATGCTGTAAATATAACCTTACGAACAAATAATTCTACTTTTGGGCTTTCAATATCAACTTATGATTGAGAGGTAATGTGGTTAATATAACCTTATGAACAAGTAAGTCGACATTCGGGCAAATATCAACTGGTGATGGAGAGGTAATGTGGTTAACAATATAACCTTATGAACAAATAAGTCGACTTGCAGGCAAATATCAACGGATGATTGAGAGGTGGTAATGTGGTTAACAATATAACCGTATGAACAAATAAGTCGACTTTCGGCCTTCAACATCAACTGATGATTGCAAGGTAATGTACTTACCAATCACTAACCACTAGGTAGGTATTGCGGAGAGGGATCATCATCGGTTAAAAACGGCTCGAAGACAAATATTTCCTATTCAAAATGGAATGAGAAAATTAGTGGCCTGATCAAAAACTAGAAGTCTGAACAGCTGGCCCACTCAGACACACATCATGTGCAAAGATTCAGTAACGCGATCACGAGATCGCATTCATGTCTCCTTGATATATTTCTATGTCTACCTGTTGTACATTTTACTCTAGTCAATAATTTCCTATGTTTTTCAAATAATATTCCCTGTTTTCAAAGTGGTTCTTCTAGCATGCTTGTTCGGCGACGAGTGACGGTCGGGGGCAGTTTTACAGATTCGAAAACTCTTAGGCGTCAGAGCTTCAGCAGATTCACCACAGTTCTGCCTTTGGATCACGTAATTTCTGAGGCGAAATTTAAATAACTATTTAGACTCCCTCCTCAAGAGCATGGCGAAATGTACGGCATTTCCCTGGAAGAATTTGGTACCTACTCAACTTTGACTGACCCACAGCTCACTGAACCAGTGGAGATCGCAAGGCCAGCAACAAGAATACGACTGCCTCGAACAGGATTGTGGACTCAACATCTGGTACATCCCAAAAATTGTAATTTCAGTTTCATTTAGTAATTTCCTTCGTCATTTTCTACGAGATGTTATGTACAAGTACCTACATGAAATAAATAATGTTGATTTGTTAGAGAACTGGATAAACTCGACTTCCCAAAATTTAAGAACATTCCTTGTAATGCAGGGTAGGTTTGATCAAAAGCAAACAAATCATGAAAGGGCCCGATCAAAACCAGACATATCACCAGTGATCTGGTCAAAACCAAACATAGGTATAGGTTAGGTATAACTTTCTAAGACGATTTTGAAAGGTTTCTGATTCAAGTGACCTATTTAGACTTAACAGAGAAAACAAAAAGGAGTAAGGAAAATGCTTTACACTGCGAAAAGGAATTGTGCTTTACTTCAAATCAGTTTTTCTTGCTTCCTGAAAAGTTTGATCTGATTTTGACAGGACGCTCCTCAAATGGTCGAAGTTGACATTGTTTTTGCAGATTTTTGGACCCAGAAAATATCAGTTGTAGGTACTTAGTCTTTTCAGCCATCTGTACCTACGGATTTTATCGATTTTTTACCGCAAAAAAATTCAGGTGTTGGCCAGAGAAAACAGTGATCTACTCAGATGGGGTACAGGTATCTACACAGGAAAATAGTAAACCGTTGTGTTAATTTGCACCTTTTGGTTTATTATTCTGGGAATAATGCTCCTACGTATTCGCTCAGCAAAAAAAATGTTGTAACACCCCCTCATGTTTTCTTTTGCGTTTCAAGGTGCGCAGATTCAGAAAATGCAATATCCTTCCGCCGTGTCATCCATATATACTTCATTTTCGGTCTAAAAAAATCGTTCTTTCACACACAGGCTCCATTATGGGGCATGGTTGTGTCCCGAGTTGCGGCCTGTTGGCACTTGCGTGGCTTTGCCAATCGGCCTGTGCTGGGCGGCATAGTGTGGATGGGGCTTGACATTTACAAAATCCTCTGCCTATTCACAGCATGATTATTTGGCGCCTAAACAGTGAACATGAATCATTTCCGGCCTACACCGAAACATGAAATGTAGGTACAAGTACACTGGTGCCACTCTTACCCTGCATACCTACGAACTTAGACAAGTGTTAGATCACATATCCAACCTTTCCAAACCAGAGTATCCAAACTTTATCCATAGGTACTGTTGTTATACCCTCCCAGAACATCACTCCCTGTATTATTAAGATTGTACAAATACCAAACCCGAACGAGTGAGGTGGCGTACGTGACCTGGCTCAGGTAGTCCTGAGGCTCTCCCACCATCCCTCAAGTGTCACTGAAGGACTGGGGAAGAGTGGACAGGGTAATATAAAAACCCGCCGTTCTCGCCTGTCACCTCATTCTACCATGGAATAAACGGAGAAGGAAGGCTCACTGCATAGGCAGATGAGTGACGACTTTGACGAGTGCTCCGTGCAGTGGGGTTGAGGTGAACTATGATAGTATGATCACTTGCCGCGAGAGTGGGCATGGGCGACTTGGGGACGACCTAGGCGCTTGGCCTCCGCCATTATTTGTCTTTGATCTTACCAACCGGATCTTTGTTTCCAGCGTTAGTGTTCTCCTTCTCCTTTCTTTTTTGGTAGTTATGTATGCAATACAAATTATATGCTGAGTGCTTGCCCTCAGCAACAACAATAACAAACAAAGAAACAACAACAAACCAACAAAAACAAAGAAATTTAGGTCAGGAACAAATAATAATAGAAGAGGATACTGCGGGGATACGCCTGCTAACAGATAGTGATCTAACGTCATTTCATGGAACTATGTTAGCTCGCCTTAACCACAACAGATGAAGTTGGTGGGATGAAGGTAAATTTTGAGCACAGGTTATAACACTGACTGAGCTTTCCTTCTCCATTTATTCCATGATTCAACGCTCAAACCAAGTCGATGACTCCTCTCTCTTCTCATGCCTCATCTTTTACCTAAAAGATCTGTTTGGTGGAACCGGCCTGGCGATAAGCGGCCTCGAGTGGCAACCACTGGGAAAATCCCTCTAACTTCTTTAGTGGTGGTAACCTTCGCTGTAGTTGTAACCTTTTAGACGTTAGATCCGGCACGTTCACCTCCATCACTCTCTCATCTCACCCCTACCTATATCAAACGACCACAGGTACTTTACAAAAACAGCTTTCTTAGCCTCGATCGTTAACATTTCCATCAGGTAGGTACCTTAACATCATTTCAATTACTGGTAGGAATCAACTATTTGAAGCGAATCAAATTCAAACTGGTTCATTCATTCAGGTTACGTGAGACAAAATGCTATCCCCCTTAGTGTAGTTGGCATAGGTAACAACAATGAGTTGTTACCTATGCTGTTGTTGTTGTTGTTGTTGTAATAAAAGCATAGAAGTTCTGTGTGCACATACTTATGATCACAAAATTTGTTGAATAACTGAAAGGCAAGGTAAATGAAACAAGATTTTTGTAAGTGAAGAGAGCCATATTCTTGATGCGTCGCCACCTACAAACGCGTTTGATTTGATCGATTCTCAAAATCCCAACTCGTGGTAGCAATAAATATTCAATATTGAACGGTCTTTTTCATTACCCTCAAATTTCGGTTGTAAATGAACGAATAAGAATTATCTCAGCGTACAAAGATTCTGTAAGCTTGTACTGGGGTTCAGTAGGCCTGTGAATCCACCTGAGGGCATACGGGTATTATACCAATGCGGAAATGAGAGAAAACATTCGATAGTTTGATTTTTTTAATTACAAATCAGTTTTTGATCAATAAAATAAATTACAGAATAGAAATTCTTCATTTTTCTATAAAAAATATAATATCAACACACGTGGGTAATAGAACAACATTATTTACAGTCATGATTTTCAAGCTAAACACAACTTATATCTTGCCTTCTTGTTGCCAGCACGATAAGTCGTACTCTCTAATATTACTATCAGACGACATTTTCTCACCAAACTTGTAGTAGCTCTCGAGTATCCAACTGTGGTTCTTGTACAAATAGTACCGAGCATCCTGATTATGGTTGATCTGCCTCCATCCAAGATAGCTGACGCCTAAGCAAGCCAGCTCTCCGATCAGCAGCCACTTGCCACCTCGCAGAAGGTATTTCGACCAGTTTGATTTGGGCTTCACTTGCAGCATTATTCTTCAATTCAATTTAGAAGGTAGGTGGTAGTTACTAGTGAAACAAAACAAAAGTAGTTTCTGAGGACGAGTAGAAAATAACAGCTGATACCGATAAGTAGAGCTCGGACTGACTGGTATACACTTGAAAACCTCGAAATATGCATCAAAACCTTTCGAGGTGGGCTCTTAAAATAATAAGCACGGCCTAAATACAGGCATTGAAATAATTGTGCACTCTTATCCCTAATATACTGGCGGTGTTAACACTTGAGGTTTGACAAACTTCAAGGATCGACTCTTCATCTCATTTGCAACGGAGTTCCTCCTTGCAAATTTTTTTAAATCCCGTGTTTTCGCGAGTTTTTTTCACTTTCGGTTCATTAATTTCAATAATGAACCTTCAGAACCGAGCATGGAACCCCCCCGGAAATCGTAAGTAGAATCCGACAACGGAATAAAGAAAATTTCTGTCCGTACGCCGTACTTCGACTTTCCTTAGTTACCATGAACCAAAATTAATGAAATTTGGTGTTTAAGGTCTAATTGGCCCGCGAAGCTCGGGGTTACTGCGAGTCATCTCTGAAAAATAGGGATTGAGATTTTCAGAACTCCGTAGCTCGAAAACTTTCCATAGAAGGGTACGTTTTCTTTACGTTTTTAAATTGACCTCAAACTAAATAATTTTTAGACCACTCGGAGCATTGTCTGACCAGCCGTTCATCTGTTCCGAAAAGCTTCGTCAACATGATTGTGAATCAAGCGGTATAAATCCGGTCCAGATATCATTGCTAGGGAACACGTGATTATTATCAAGGATGGATGAATGAAGTCGAGTTGGTTGTTCTGTGATAATTCACTTGATGTTTTGGATTTTGTTGATAGGTAGTTTTGCAACTTGAACAAACGCATAATATGCATAATTATGCTTCATGAATAACAAATAATGTATTAATGACTGAATTATTGAATGCTGTGCGTTTTTATGAAACATTAATTCCCGGGCCGGCTCCAGTACTCGATTTAGGGCTTTCCTGGGGGGAGCAAGAGGGTACGTATTTACCCCAGAGAACAGTGATCTTCGCAGATGGTGCATCTATACAGGTAAATAATAAACCGTTGTGTAATAAATAATCTGCAGCTAATTTTTTTCGTGTTTTTTCTACCTTATCACTAAATTGCCAATAACTCCCTTAAATTATATTGAAAATTAAAAATAAGGATACCGTTGGAAAGAGCGTAAAACCTCCCATCAGAATATGGCACTAACATTTAGGATGCTTACCGATGGAAAGAGCGTTCAATTTCCCGTCAGAATATGGCTTTGACATTTAAGGCTACCTACTTGGAAAGAGCATTAAAGGTAGATTTTCCTGTTACCGGGCCGCATTCTCAGCGCGGCCTGGACCCCGACCTCCCCTCAACCCCCCCCCCCCGCCCAATTTCTATTATGGGGCCGCATAGAACTCCGGCCGGTTTATCTGTGCCCATGATTCTCAGTGTGAATACAACTGCTGTTCAAGCAACATGGATATTTAGAGTTTATCGTCCAGTGGTATAGACGCCGTGAATTTTTTTCGTGCTCGTTGGGCCTTGCACCGTAATAAAATACGTTCAAACGGACATGAAATGGTACTAAACACTAGTGACAAGGTGCGTTGGCGTTGTAATAAATCGACTTGCCGAACATCAGTAGGAGTTCGTGAAGGAACACGTTTCAAGCTGCGGCGACACTGCCACCGGACTTGACTTGACTTGACCGGAGCCACCGGAGGGGGGTGCGACACTGCCAGAGGACTTGACCGTCGTCACCGGACTCCAACAGTCCAGTTTGTTCTTAGACGTCACAAGAGTATGTCCTCCGAAATGGAAGCCATTCTTTGTGATTTAGAATCAGCATCAGTTTCTGACGAAGAAATAGATCTAGTGACAAGTTTTCTTTCTTTGAATAAGTCGTGGATGTCACCATATGTTTCCAAACGAGCGCAACACTGTGAATTTCACACCCTACTCGCCGTCGCCGAACTGAACGATGTTCAATTTCAAAACTATTTTAGGATGAGAAAAGAGCAATGGGGGCTGCTTTGGATGGCGCGAGCGGTTGTAAATCGTGGTAGAGGGGCGACCGGAGTCAGTCTCAACCCATGCAGACTGGATCAGAACGGAGTCCTGTGGGTGGCTCAAGTCAAGACAGGTCCGGTCGCAGACTTGCCGCTCCCCTTTGAAATACGAAGGATGGGTTCAGACAGGCACGCAAGTGAGGTCAAGTCAAGTCCGGTGGCAGTGCCGCACTTTAAGGACCCACCGGACTCCGTTCTGATCCAATCTGCATGGGTTGAGACCTGACTCCGGTCCCCCTTCTACCGCGGTTTTCAACCCCTCACACCCCAACGAGCCATCCAACGCACCCCCATTGCTTTCTTCTCATCCAAAAATAGTTTTGAAACTGAACATCGTTCAATTTGGCGAACAGAGTGTGAAATTCACCGTATTGTGCTCGTTTGGAAACATGTGGTGACATCCACAACTTATTCAAAGAAAGAAAACTTGTCACTAGATCTATTTCTTAGTCAGAATCTGATGCTGATTCTAAATCACAAAGAATGGCTTCCACTTCGGAGGACATACTCTTGTGACGTCTAAGAACAAACTGGACTGGTTGGAGTCCGGTGACTTCGGTCAAGTCAAGTCCGGTGGCAGTGTCTTACCCCCCTCCGGTCACCAGTCCGCTGGCTCCGGTCCAGTCAAGTCCGGTGGCAGTGTCGCCGCAGCTTTAAAGCGAGCCGCCTCAACTTTGTGACCATGCTGCCGTTCATATACTGCTGGTAGGTAAACCTTACGTCCATCAAGCGGTGTGAGCTGCAGTTGCATATTGACAAACGACTACAGTTGAATGGAACAACTACATGCGCGAGTTATGTCTGCTGGATATGGAACGACGGCCTGATTCGAAAATTGGAGGCCCCAACAAAGGGGTCAAAGTTCCGCAACAGTGGGTTTTTGGAGGCGTTTGCTGAGAAACGAAGGAATGTTTTGGTGAGGCAGTTGCGGATCGTTCAGTAGAGAAAATAATTAAGAAAACAACACTTCCTGGATCGATAATTTACTCGGACTGTTGGAGAGCCTACCAAACTGCTGGACTGAAAAGGTCAGGATTTACTCATCTGACAGTGAACTATACGAAAAACTTCGTGGACCCGACCTCTGGGGCTCATACACAGCACGTTGAAAGGATGTGAGGCTCAGCTGAATGGCGCAATAAAGTACAGCGAGGGATAGCTCGACATCATCTTGACTCTTACCTCGCGGAGTTCATATGGAGGAGCCTCAGGAAGGATGAGGAGGTTTTCGATGACATTCTCGCAGTCATGAGTGAAGTCTTCCCACCGACGAAGAATAGAAATCTTCCTATTTGCATGAACCTATTTCGACGTAGAAATTCCATTTCCATAATTTATGTTTCCCAATATATATACGTTTCCCACATTTAATATCTTTTCTTGAATCTTGAAGAACTCCATATGCGGCCCGATAACGTCGAGGTCCAGGCCGCGCTGAGGGTGCGGCCCGATAACAGAAAAGTACCTCATTACATTTCCTATCAGAATATGACTCTGACATTTAAGGATACCAACCGTTGGAAACAAACGCTGACATTTAAGGATACCAACCGTTGGAAACAGCGTTAAATTTCCTACCAGAATATGGCAATGACATTTGAGGATACCTACCGTTGGAAAGAGCGTTAAATTTCCTAAAATAATATGGCGCTGGCATTAATTTTGGAGTAAATTCTGCGGGCGAAAAATTGGAGTGACAAGAAAATTCTCAAATTTCAAAATTGCACTGTTTTCTCAAAATGGCTCTACGGCTCAAAAATAATAGGCGAATGAACGTACAGGTGACGGGAACAACTTCTTCAGAATCTCAGCTTTTCAATGACTCAGCAGCTTTTCTATGATTTCATTTTACTACAGCAATTAGGGGAGAAATCATGTTATGCGTAAAAACGTGTTTTTCGAGAAAATTCAGTTTAGGTAGTTAATTTACTGCTTGACTACATTGCTATTATTTCTCGATTCATATGTGGAGCCATTCACGAGTCAGTGTAACAACTGAAAGCTAGGTACCAATTCTGTAGCATCAAACTAGCATTTTTAATGCCAGTTTGTGAATAAATGTGCTTCCCAACCACAAGAACGCATTTAACTTTGAATTTAACATGCACCGCTACCTACCTCAGCAGTATTCGGAAATACGGATGTGCATCAGAAAATCCGGGACACTTAGCGGCCCAGGGATCACCGACAACTTAGCAGGTAGGTACTACTACTGTGTACCTACTTACTAGAGATTAGAGAACCTACCATACCTAATGGAAATAGATAATTCCCATAAACCACCCAAGACCCAACGTACATAACTCAAATTACCGAAACTGAAATGGACAACTATGAATGAATTATTTATAACAACTATGATGAGAGTAGTACAAGTAGTGTATTAATAACTAGTAACTACCTTAAATACCTACCTATTTCAAAAAAGTTGCTCCACAATAACAGACACCCGATTTATTTCAAATCAAAAACAAACGTACAGTACGTGGATACTTGAATTTACAATGTCCATGAAGTTTATATACTTCTTCTTCTTCTCTTTCTTATTTAAATGTCTGGGCCGCAGCCACGGTAGACGGAGGTAGAAGAAATCAAGAAATTAAAGATCGAATTAAACATTTATTTCCATTTTTGTTGAAATTTTTTTTTTTCAGAAATTGATGGATTTATTATAATTTGTTTTATATCTAAAGGTTTAATTTCAGAATATAGTTCAGAGTAGGATAACGATTTGTTTTTCTATAGGCAAGTAGGTCCTACATGATTTTTATTATTCTTTTGTTTATTTCTATCAGTATACTGCTGTCAGAAGCAGAAAATTCGTATATCTAATGTTTGGCCAAAATGAGTTAAACCGCCCCCCCCCCCCCCCCTTCTCACCCAACGAAGGTTTCTACCGAATTTCAGATTCAGATTCCTCACTTCAGTATCTGCACGAGAGGACAGGCCTAGGGTCTGAAAACGGTGGGGCACCAGACCAGAACACAAAACCAACAGATCTGTCAACAAAATACCCCAAGGCAACAACACCCTTCCCTTATTTTTACTGATAAGAGTGATATTCAGCAAAGCTTTTCTGTTCTAATCAACACTCTATCCTCATACAAAAACGTTGACAATTTCTACTGCAAATTAGCCACCGAATTCGTGTGTTACAGAAATATAGTAAACTGAAATACAATGACCCATCGGCTGGTACCTACTTGAATGGAGATACCGTGAATACAAATCTGTCATCGGAACCGGACCGAACGCAGAACGCACAAAATTTGAAGCAAAAAAATTGAAAACTGACAGACTCAACAGAGAAAGCGAATGTGATTCAGAGAAAACAAAAACAAATCAGAAGAAGAAGCATCTCGTATCGAGATGACATTGAATTGAAGGGGTCGAATGGATTGTGAAATTAATGATTTTGGGAGTGAAATCAGATTCTGGGACCAGGCCCAAAGTGGGCGTGCCAAACAACATTTTTACTCGACTGAGCATGCTCGGACAGGCCACTTTTCTCGGTTGCCATGGGATCAGTAGGTCCCAGGACCTACCTGCAAGTTTCAGGAGCCCAGGTTTCGATTTCGATAGCAGGACATCGATTACTGTCGCATTATTCCTAATGGAATGGAAATTCTCAGCTTAGATGTCCGATAACATGCTTTGTCTATGGAGCTAACGTTAAGGCCGACCATGGACGCTCTACCAGAACATTGAATATCCATTGCCAGAGAAATCTGGCGAGTGGCTGTTGAATTTGTGAAAAATGCTAGGTAGGTACAGTGTACAGAGGGAAATTCAGATGCCAACTGAACAATGGTTGGCCTTTTTTACTCGTATGTTTTGGGTGCCGGGGCAGTGCCTCAAGTGGCCTTATGGACACAACGTCTCTGACGAGAGATGCCTCAACGGCTTAGGGATAATGTGATAGTGGAATTTACTAAGCCAAAACTCGTAAATGTCTTTTCAGAGGACAGTAAGTCGTATCTGATAGCAGATACGATTTTTTCGCCAAGTATTTTGCACATAAGATATCAATTTATTGAGCGTTAGACAAGTTCGTCTTAAGTGCTCATTCGAATAACTCTATTGCCTCTCCCGTTTATATCCAAAATATGAGAGGAAAATTCGTATGACGTTTTTCAGTATCTTCCAATTAAAAACCGCGTTTTTTTACTTCACCAATCGATTCAGCGGGAAATTTACTTGTGTGTTTAAGTTGAAGAAAATTCCTAAGACTAACGCTCGTATTGGCAAATTTTAACACGAAACCTAAAGGTCCGTTTTTCCAAAAGCCAGGTTTAGTCAGACACGACGTTTCTACTTCTGATGGCAGTATAAAGTGTGAGGTAACAGCATATCACCAACTGGCGAGGCCGTAGCATAGGTAAACCAGATTGGAGTAAAACGTAATAAGAGACGAAAGCATCTGTTCAAGACCCATGTAGGTATCTTTGCAAATCATTGCAAATCATAAAACACACAGATTACGTATTGCAGTATATTACAAATGAGTTATGTTCCACGTAAGATGTTGAAACTGAGATACTTGGTTTCTTGCACTCTACGTAGGGCAACCAACGCCCAACACCCTGGGTAAGTGCTATCGGGTCGCGTCGCTATCTCGCGCCGCTTGCACAAACTGCTATTAATTCAGCTGTTCGGATTCT
Organism: Leptopterna dolabrata; assembly: GCA_954871275.1. Classification (NCBI taxonomy): domain Eukaryota; kingdom Metazoa; phylum Arthropoda; class Insecta; order Hemiptera; family Miridae; genus Leptopterna; species Leptopterna dolabrata. The sequence goes on from OX940981.1 coordinate 43,626,011, forward strand.
CCTGCTTCTAGTAGGTACTTACCTGTATTATTGATCCTCCGATATTTTCCTGACTTCCTCTGCCGACAGACCACAGTGTTCAAAATCGATCGATTGCAGTAACTTATTTTCCATTGAAAAATCGCTAAAAATTCTCAGTGTATTCAGCTTTGTTTAAGCGGCTTCATACAAGCAACTTCATATTATTACTGAATGATCTAACTACTTTGTTCAATGAATTCATTCATAATTTTTACTCGTATAATGTCACTCAAATGTCGGTGTTGGTCGAAGTTTTAGTTATTTTTCACATTCCTTAGTAGACCATGTTTCACTTGATATGTAGGCACCTACCAATTACTTTAAACTGACATTTTTGCATTCTCAAATTTAATTTGAGGATTTTTTATTGAATGACGAATGACCTTTGAATGTACCTACTTATATTGATGTGACGATGGATAAGTTGGTACCGTAAGGTGGGGCGAATCGGGTCAGTGGGGTGAATAGGGTCAATTTTCGGGGAAATTACTAAAATCGAAAAATATCGGCAACGGACAAAGATATCGAGGCGATCCAAACGGCATTCGATTCCTTAGGTATCGATGCGTCAATTTATCGATTAGCTAACGATCTACTGTCCGCCATGGGTGCTACCCGGCTATGAAAATGGCGATGCCTAAATCAGCTGTTTTACAATAGCCCACAAACTTTGTTCACCCCGCCAACTGTGTGAAGGTAGGCAGCCTGTCCTTGTGATAACACAACCCTGAACTTGTTTAGATAATTCCCTCCGAATTTGACAGCAGTGGCATTAACCTTTCGATTTTTTTTGATTTTTTTTTCGCCAGGAGGCAGTTTTGGGGGAAAAGTGGGGCGAATCGGGTCAGCAACTTTTTGTTTGTCTGAGGAGTGATTATAAGGTTGAAGAAGCTTCAACGAGGACACTACCACTTCATGGTTGATGCCACTCATTTGGAGTGATTTGGAGCTTCCCAATTGTGATGCATTGAGTCTCAATCAAGTTTTAACTTGATTCTTCATTGTGATTTTTAATTGATTCAATCATTCTTGATTCTTCATTGTGATTTTTTTAAACTTGATTCTTCATTGTGATTTTTAATTCTAGTGCCTTCAGTCAGTTAATTTTATGAGTCAGTTTTTTTCTAATTCTTCTAGTTCCTTCCAATTTTCGAGCTTAAACATTCCTCGATTGTGATAATTTATTTGGTTTAGAATAATGTTCAGTCATGGTTAATGTTTACCTACTCAATATATCAGTCATTTCACGTGATAAATAGCATTTAAAGACTGAATAAATATTTATTCCACTTTTTATAAATAAACAAGTTATTGAGAAATTCGCTTTTTTGTTGTACAGCCCGAAAAAATTGTAAAAAAAAAAAAATACTGGTGGTTTTGGAAAACACTTTTTTTTAAAGATTCGTGACCCATTTGGTCCACGCTAGTGTTGAATAGGAGATATTCAATTTTTTGCTTGAAAAACCTATGGGTGACCCTATTCACCTCACCCGGTGGACCAATCGGTTCAGGGCCCTTTTTGAACCATAGCACTTTCCCTGTGATAGTATTTCATTATTTGACCATGGTAATGAAAACCAGAAGCAGGGAACTGTGTATTGCCGTTGGAATCAAATCTCTATCTCAAACAGGGAAAAAACTACAGACGTTGAAAGTTGAAAAGTGACCCTATTCGCCCCACCTTACGGTACATTATGAGTAGGTATGTACCTAGCCAATAGCAAACGTGTACTTACCTATTTATAGCAATCATGGTGAGCCGTGAGCTAACTAGGGGCCTTTTCACTAAGCAAGAGACATCTCTTTTTGGTCCGACTCTTTTGGCTAGATATTTTTATAGTATCCATGACAGGTTTATTCAGTAACTTCTAAAAGAGAGATGGCCGCCATCTTGGCATTTTCGATCTCTTTCAGATGGGTAATTAGGTGTATTTTCAATCCTTCGTTCATCCGCCACCATATCAGTCATTTTGATGTGTTTTTTCATCTCTTATAGGTAAGTCGATTGTTCATTAATAATATATACATATTATCGAGTCAAGAGCAAAAACGTCCAAGTAGGTACGGTTGAGAGCTATTCAGTAAAAGACGAACCTGAGAGACACTGGAAGAGACTGTCTCCCGAGGGAGACTCTCTCCCAAGAGATTTTCAAAACAGATAATCTATTTCGTCTCTTTTAGTGAATAGGCCCCCTGGATCCTCTCATTGGAGGAAACCTGATCACGTCCGCGATGCTGGCAGGGCAATCGGACAAAAAGACCCAGCCTGAAATGGCTGTTTACTTACTTTACTGTGTATATCCCTAACTCACTCGAGTTACTATCAAACTGGGGTTGAAGGACCATGCCGCTCCCTAACGAGTGCGCCAGGGCTGGACGATTTTCGTCTTCACTTCTGGTTAGCTTCTATAATACTACCTGTAGATCAGCTTCCTCGCGTATCATTCAAACCATGGCTTCTACTCTGCACTTATTAGCGATCACTTTGATTTTTTCTAATTACCCATGTAGTTCTAATACCACAAATGTAGGTATGATAGAAAACAAACAGACAGCAACGATGGCTTTGGTTCAGCTATGTGTATAATTTTTGTGTTGATTTGTAGTAGCTAGGTATCTACCTCTGTTTTCGTGATACTACACTGCTTTCATTTATTTTTTTTAAATGTTTATGTAATATTCATTGTTCAGTATGTTTTTTGGGAACAGGTGATTATGGCAAGACAGGAGACTCGGAGTAAAAAGTTCCTTGAGGTAGGCAGGAAAAAGATGCACTATAAGAGGTCAATATACCGATGAGAGGACGGTAGTAGTAGCATATAAATAGGTAATATGTGCACTAGGAGATATATATCTGAGTTCAAAATGAGTGATTCAAGATGACTGATTATTCATTATTCTGGTCACTGATCGATGATTATTCCTCAGTATTTCAACATTCCAGAGGGGGTGAGGTTAAAATAAAGATTTCCAAACGAAAAACGTGAGGAAATTTAAAAAAAAATTTATTGTAGGGACTGATCTATTGTTCTAATTCATAATAATGTAATACAGGCTTAATATAATTAGTTCATATACATCTTATCCAATAGGTTCATAATCAAAATTAGATACTAAACCAATATCAAGACATTACAATGAAGGAGTAGAAAATTATTCCTCAATCTCTCAGTCAAAACTAAAGAACAAAATACGATTAGAGCGAAACAAAGCGAGCAGACACAAAAAGCTCAAGCATCAATGTGTATTACGAAAAAGCAAGTTTTGTTCACAAATTTTAACCACTCAAAGGCACGGGAAAAGTCAGCCTTAACACTTATTGATAAAATAGTTCGTACAAATGCAAAAAAAAGAGAAAACTATCAAAGTGAAACAAACATGAGTTACAGGTATTCTTGTTATAATATACTTGATTATTACTTGATGAACTAAATCCACATTGTTATGATGTAGGTATCCAAACGAACTGTATATTCTAATATGAAGATTCCTGAATTATGATTCTGGACAATTAGCTTTTTAATAAATAAGATTTCTTTTTAGTTTGTAGGCCAAATGAATCCATAGTTGTTGCAAATTAATTTAATTCAAATCAGTAATAAATATAGTAATAATAGTAACAAAAATGACAGCTAGGGTGTGACGTCATGGGGTTGTTCACCAAAGGCCGGAGGAGTAGCCACCAGGTGGAACGCGGTTCCTGGAGGCTGGGGCCTGAGCTTGAGCGCCGCCATTAGTGATTTGAGAGCCGCCGTTAGTGATGCGATTCCCATTAGTGGTTGGTGATGCGCTGCCGTTGGAGACGGGAGTCTCTGCTCCATCATGAGAATCGCCATTGGTCACTAAAGGGAAAATAAAATCGAAGAAAACGTAAGTGGACGGTTAAATAAAAGAGGCCTCAACAAACAATATAGGTAACCTAAGTATAGAAATGTCTGCTAGGTGGATGGGCCGTATAGATTTCTCGCTACATTGCTAGATGATTCATATAACTGTAGGTGTATCCAAAGAATCGTCACTGCAGTAACTAGGAACCTACCTATATGGTATTAATAAACCATATGCGGACTACCTATCAAAATTGGTTGGAAAGGAACAGGAAGGCCTCACTACTGGGCAGCACAGTCCGAATGTGTTACCCATATGGAGCTATTGGAAGCTGATGCTGGGTACCTCATCCAATTTTGCAGCACTAGTACTGATGGGTACCAAATACTCATACGATATAGACCTCAAATATGAGTAGAGACATTGCAGTTGTACTGTACCATCAGATGCAACTGCACATGGGCAGAACTGCCACATACACATGGGGTCATATAAATGCCATGTGAACTGTGACGCATTACGGCATAAAGCACCTAAATGAACATCCTTGAAAACAGCTGGCATCTTGATCAGCTGCAGTTAGCACCTAACCATGCTAGCCCTATGCTCTGCAGGGCCCTATTCCATATGACTATTGAGATGTGGTCACTTGTAGGGCGATCACGGTGAGATGCTAACCTCAGCTAACCAAGATGGCATAGGAAGGCATTAGTTTTCAAGGCACAGTTGCTTGTTACCGTAGAAGCCTTAGAAACGTCCTATCTATCCACCCAACCATATTTACTTGGAAACATCAAACAAGACTCGTCATGGTTGATCTGAATCCAGTCAGAGCAAAAATGTCCCCATTCATCCTGGGGCAGTGTGATGAAGCCTATTCCTAGAGTCAGACGGTAGGATCCTAGCAACAACTTCCAACAGCTAACACAATACTACGCACACTGACAAGTACTGATAAGCCACCCAGCAGCTAGTGTGCAACTCCTATCCTCAATTTACAAGAAATCAGCGTGTAAAAATACTAAGGAACAACTAAGTAACTAATAGGTTGGCCCTGGAAAATGTGATCCAAATCAGACTAATAGAATCGATAAGTTAAAAGGTCGTTACAAACATCATGTTTGTGCATGCGTAGATGCCAGATACTAGGAAGTCGCCGTAATCTGAAGTCCATAAATCTGGCTGATTTTTCCATAATAGTTTTTCACGCTGTTAACTGACGAGGAAATTCCGATTAGTTGGGAGAAATAAACGTAAATTTATTTGGTTTCCAGAACCACCTACTGACCTGCCATGACGTCACTGTCAAGTTGAATTTCCTCCACGCCACATTGTGGATGTTGCCCCAAACAAGACCTAGTTTTAACTTTTCTTAATTTACATCCACTTTGTTATAATGCTCTAAAAGTGAGTACATATGATAATAAACTTTAACCAGTATCGCGGACACCTACATGGATACTCCAGCCTCAAATGAGTCATGGATCTGCTGGGTATCCACCTGAGGCAGCATTGTTACAACGTTCCATAAATGATATCTTTGATAACAAGAGGAGAAAAAGGGGTGTAGGTACTCCTAATTGCAGCAAAATTCAGAGGACCATCTGGCACTCAACCTGCATAGGTACACAGGCAATTTGACAGACTCCCAACAAATTGAAATTGCGAAAATTCTAATAGTTTTTACACAACATTAACTTTGTGCATGCAAGTTGTAACGGAATTTTGATGAACTTTAATTGGAACCATGGGTACTCCTATGATTAGTTTAAATCATCGCACAATTTTTAAATTTTTTTTTTAAATTTTTTGTGAACGACAATTTATTTGTCCAATTCATCGTAGGCACAAGAAGATGGTGGGCACATGGGCTTGGTATCAATAGACAGACAGTCATTGCCCCAGGACATTAAAGTTTTTGAACGAGAATTTATTGTTGCATGAAAACGAGACAGGTGGGATGAAAATTTAGAAGTCGCTAAGTATCAATAGCTGGTACCTTCAATTTATAGACAGTAGTATATCTTGTCGTTTGAAGCTATAAAATGAGTGCTCTAAATGCAATGGATCATCATTACATAGTTTATCAAGTACGTAGTTCTGATGATTGTACTGTACCCTTCCTCGTTCCTTTTCATAAATATTTCACAGGTACTCGTATTTAATTTTGTGAACTGTGCTGCAAGGGCAGCAGCAGAGTAGAGTTCGCCATGAATGTGCTTCCAACACAGTACCACTACGCCTAGCCCTGTACCTTCCAGCTCTTTGGCTGTTACAGTCCACCATACACAACTAAGATAGCTCAAAAGCATTTGTTCCAAGTAACAACAGACTCTTAAACGTGGAAGCATGTAAAAAAAACCCACTGAATTGAACTAATAACATACAATATCCAAAGTAAGTATAAAATCATGCTTGAAGCTTCATATAGTTCCAAAGTTTTATGGCGGAAAGGATGTGAAGCAATACTGCGAATTATTCGCCAAATTTTTTCCGAGGGAATCAGAACGAGGACGCACCCTTGACATCAAACTTATTTGAATAAGTGGATCGTCGTCGGACAACAATCGATTCCGCTGAAGCCAAAGCTAGCGATAAAGCGATTTATAATTTAAGAATGTTTGAAGGGCAAAGCGTTCCAGAGTACCTCAATCGATGAGCTGTCCTTCAAGGGAGCGCCTAAGTAACAATAAATTCACACCGCTCTTGGTTATAAATATATGCCTTTCTGATGAGGGAAATCAATTTTCGCAAGGTTACCATCACACTAGACCACAACGACCATGACCTGAACAACGACAAAGGAAGGACTTTCCCGCAAAGGTAAGAATTACTTACCAACCTACTTGTTGTTAACAAACTAACATGAAACAGTGGGAGGGGATGGGTAAAATCTCACCAGCCTAAGGCCGATAATAAACAATCACATTTTTTTAAATCTCCTGAGAAAGTGGACGTTGTCTGACCACACGGTTTATTAGGTATAATATAAAGTTAGGGACCGGTTTCGGGTCTTGGCCCATCATCAGCCTCCGCAAATTTACAAAAAACACATGTCAAAATTGGTCCTTTTTAAACAATTATTTAGGTATGGAATTTACGTGATTGGATACTTATGTTATTTTAATGTAAGTGAAGTAAATATAGAACCAATTTTGAAATGTTTTTTGTTGTTGTAAATTTGCAGAGGCTGATGATGGGCTAAGATCCTAAAACGGTCCTTAACTTTATACTATAGGTACCTAATAAACCGAGTGATCAGACAACTTCCTCTTTCTATCCTGATTTTTGATAGAGCTCACACAACCCCAGGACTCAAATCATCTTTGTAAACACATTTTTAATTCTTCGCCAATCGAAGTTCCTTTTGCAATGGCTATGAATACCTACCTAATCAATTATTCATCAACACATCCGACGCCCATCAAAACGTTTACAAAATAATTTCAACCAACACATACGTAGGTAGGTGATGAAAAATGTTTATAAATTACAATAATACCAGAAAGGATAAGGTTCTGAAAACAAACGAGGTAGTCAAATCTACGGAAAATAATATTGTCAAACAGAATCACGAAATGAAATGACAAGCAAAAAAGAAGTAGAAATAAGCAAACAAAACACATGAATGCAGAAAACTCATGCTTTCAACAAAAGTTAAAAATAATGCAAACACGACAAAAACAACGCAACGACAAGCGACAAAACAGTAAAGAAGGGAGGTAATAAATAATAAAGCATTGAGCAACAAACCTTTGGTTTAAACTTTACCTAAATATAACGAAGAATCAATTAAAACTTAGTTTATAGTGAAGTCATACCGGGTATCTATTATACTACCAACATAATGAGTGTACACCTATAAAGTCATCTAGTTTTAAACTTGCAGAATTAGAGCCCTTGATGTCCGCTTCATTGTTTGGGACACTTGTATATAACTACCAGTCAAAACAGGAACCATATCAATGAGAAGTTCCCGAACATTAATTTAAGATAAAGTGGAAATCGTAATAAAATGGTGGCGTTCGAGGAACCAAGGTGGCACAACAAAGTCGAGTTGAAAACGTGATACGCTGATTTACCACACAGCGGCAACGAGAATCCCAGGATTTTCAAATATATTTGAAAATCCAGTCCTGGATATTGATCTGTCCTGGGAGGAAGGATAGCACTAGGAAATGTCATACCTCTTCCCAAACAGGAGAATGATGGTCCAAGGGGAAACTTCCAACTCAAGTTCATTTCACTGGTTCATTTTTTCGATGAAGATTTAAACCAATAAGTTGCCATTTCTCGAATAATATTTAAATCTCTATAATACCTTGTATTTGTTTTTTTAATTTATTTTTTAAATACTTTGGGGCCACCTTGTATTGAACCTATACCAAAGGTACCTACATACATACATACTAAACTACAATGAACTATCGTTAAGGATATACGATAAGGTACTAACAACAATTAAGTCATCAACTGAACACTTACCGTTGAGGAAAACTACGATAGGTTATTATAATAACTACATAAATAATTTAGAATTCAATGCGTAGGTTCAGTTTTTTTTTTTTAAGAAAAAATAAGAGCGTCGAAGGATACCACCAACTCGATGGGTTCGTTTAAGGAGAAGAAATTGAAACTAAAAATAAGAGCGAAAAAAAAGGACCAGGGTAAATTCACCCACAAGCCAATTTCGACGGCTTCCTCGTAACGAAACTAGACGGCTCGAAGGAACATCAGATAAACACGAGGGACGTTGGAAGTCGAGCGAGATATAATTTAAAAAAAAATCTAGTGGGCAGAACATGAATTTTAGGGCGAGGCCCATCCTGGGACGAATGGTTCCCCACTGATGTGAGATTTGAGTTCTTTTTCCGGTTCAGTATTTCAACAACGAACTCTAGTTATTGCTCGACAGTCGACTGAATATTTTAGGGTTTGCGCTGACTAACCAGAGCTTTGAAGCTCTATCGTATAACAAAATACACAAGAGAGTTTATAGAGTTTACTAGCGGACATTGCTCATTACATGAAAAATTTCAAAACCGCGCAGAAACAGGACTGAAGGAAGCAGGATTTCTTTTTAGGAGATTCCGAATGATGCGCAGTTTGTTTTGTTGGTAGTTAAGCTTCGAAGCATTGATCGGTGGAAGACATGGAGTTCCCTTGCCAGCATCAGTTGTGGCACCTTACGCATTTTTCATTAAAATTGTAGGCACATGAATTTAAAGAAATTGGTCACGTATAACTTCTCGAGAAGGTAAACCGTCTTGGTCAAGGCGAAATCACGATTGTAACAATCCCGGGGGGAACTCGGAGGAATCCATTACTTCAACAAGAATTTTGCCAACTACACAAAAGAACCAACACCTGTTGGTAGTGCATCTCCGCTCTCTTACCTTGATACAGCGGGAAGCTCTTCTTCATCACATGCACTGGCCATCTCTTCTCAACCATCTCGAATGCTGGAGAGCTATCGTAAAACTCATGCAAATACCCAACCCCAAAACTCCAACCAAACACCATTCGCCAGAAAAACGTTCTTCTGACCTCATCCTCAAGTATCTTGACCTCATCCTCAAGAAAGACGAAATTACTGATTTCGTAATTAATGTTCCGATTTTACAACATCGACTGTATCGATATGAACGTTTAATAAAACCTCGAAAATTATATTTTACCTCACGTTACTGCTCTTTTTCTTTATTGCGAACAAAACAGAGAGACATTCATTATGATAACATGGTTAAAAGTATTCTTCGTTCAGCAAGAAGAATTACGTAAACTATAATTTCGAAAAACTTCTATGGATGAGATAAAGATGCTCAAAGTATAGAGTTATAAACTATCATTCATTCATGTCACACCACTTACTTGATGAAAATGCGCCTTTCCCCAAAATGATTGAAAAAACCAACTTTACAACTAGATTACCAAACCATTAAATACAAATTTCAACCGACACCACAACGCGATAGATACAGAATAATTTCATTAAAATATTGGTAGGTATTGCATCAAGATGAACAACTTGCGAAGAAAGCGAGAAGAACAAGATATTAGCAAATATTTTGGATAATGATGCTGAATCATCATGTTGCAATTTAAGCTAGAGTTAGAAATTTCAAGGGGATCAAAAGGGTTAATAGGCAGAATTCATACTGTGTGAAACGGAAGTTTTTACAGGTGTTAGGGACAAAAGAGAGAAGTTGAGTAAAGCAAAGTTCATCAAGAGAGGACATTAATACAACTTCGATACGAGAGAAAACATAAATTATTATATTTATGGTACAACTTCGAACACAGAAGGCGTTTCAAAGCTGAATGGTTTGAAGCGAGTTATATTTTAATGGCCAAATAAAAATATCATACAATTTTTAATAAGCGGTCCGTTAATTTGAAGTTAATTTCTTTAATACTTCGAGAGTGATACAGGATTTCTTGCCTCACAACCGAATCAAGAATAAATGTTGCGCTTTTTGGTTTTGTGAGCTAAGAAAGCCAGAGAAAATCACATATGAGTAATAACAATTCAAACAGTCCTGAATAATGTCAAAGAATGTTTCATGTGAAACCCAAAATCATCTAAATATGTGAAAGAATGAAGAAGAGTTGGAAGAGCTCAATTCATGATTTGAGATCACTGCAATGCAGGGCACATGACATTATATAAGAGAACGCTACGTGATTTCATTGAATCTTTGAACGATCTTTATCATTGACAGACTTACAACACTCTGCACACCAACTCAACATATTTAAATTTCTACTACGGATAGAATTAAAAAAAAGAAGTTTTTAAACTAACGACACAGATTACACAAAGCGATAGAGCTCTTCCAGTTTCACTCTTCAAACGTGATGAGTATTTACAAAAATGGTCCGAGTTGAATTCAGGTAAGAGCAAAATCAAGTGGCCGGTCTCGAAACCAACAAAGGCATAAGAAACGGACGGTTCGAGCAAAGAAACAGATTCATTTTAACCTCACAATGGAACAGTTCATTAATTTATTTATTGTGAAATGATATTGTTGGAATAATTAGCTGAACTGTTGGCTTAATTGTAATCAAAAGAGGATTTTCAACACATTTCGTAAGTTTTCACTATCATTTTTTGGGCTTTAGCGAAGAAATTGATCAGTCTTCGGGCAATATTTTGGTTTATTTCATTTATTCATTACGAAAACTGCGCTGAAGCATTAGCATAATATTTTCCAAGTCTTATGACTGTAACGTATAATGGAGTTCTACAGATCCACGATCCAGTACTTGTGGATTTCGAGCAGTCAATGCAAGGATACTATGGACTTGCACGAACACCAAGGTAGGCACCACGATGTGGATTAATCAAGTGATTATGGTGGGGTGAACCACTTGAATGATGTAGTCAACTGATTGCTAACCATTTACGTATATATAGCACTGGGGTCTTTTGCTAGGGTACATCTGCTGGAATCGTTAGACCCCCTCGACAAGCTCTAATGTTCAAACAGACATTTAATTTGTACGAGATTGCCACCCGCATTAAATGGGAAGTTGCTCTACTACAGCAATCCACGTGACTTCTGACTTGTGGAAAATCAGCAAGAGTTACGGCCACAAAGAATTGGGGTCCTTTGTAAAACTTCTGGGACTTGCCCATCACAGCTAACATATGGCTGTACTTGGCAAGTCCAGCAGTGCGTCCAGGAGTCAGGACTAGTTGCTTCCCCTGATATCATCTGGTAACCATTGCAGAGATCCTGGAACCTCGAGTGATGTTGAGGAATCGTTAGATACAGTCAATATTGAGAAAGTGAAAGATTGATTTGATTTTGTAGCCTCAGCTGTTAAACCGTAGTCAGGAGTATTGAACGGGAAGATTCCCGAAGCACTGATCAAAAAACTAATATAGGTAAATACCTGAATTCAACTGGAATGATTCAATAATGGGACTAGTAATGATTAGGCAGTGATTATTATGTGATATGGTGCATATTGACCTGGTTTACTTGGCGAGCCTTTCAATGGCGTGTTGCCGTTGGTCGATCCTTCATTGTTCCCTTCAGCGTCGAGCGGGAGGATTCTGGAAACGCTCCTATTTGGCCTAGGTGTTGTGGACTTGGGGGGTGAAGCGGGGCCGAAGAGCCTGGAATGTGAATTACCGGGAGTTCGTGACGGGGTAGACGGAGTTGGCTCGTCCGACAGGAACACGTTACTAGCGAGGTGATTCTTCTGGACGCGGCGGGAGGCACCGCTATCGTCTCCAGAGCCGAAGATGTCGGAGGAACCGCCACCTGGGGGCTTCAGGACCCTGCGGACACAGAAAATAAATAAATTATTACCTACAGTTACCCAATACGAAAAACAACCGAGCATACAGTCAAATTACTAAATATAACTAATAACAAGGAGACCGTAATTGTGCTATACATATCCGACGACTTTGATACGGCACCAGCCAATTTTTATATAAAGTTTGCAAATGAAAAGGTTTAGTTCAAATAGCAGACTCTGAGCTGACGTGGAAGCAGATTAGGAAATAATCACACATGCATTCCCTTCATTTGCGCAGGTCAATGCCTCCGTACCAGGCCTCAGAACCTTCCCAGGCGTTTTTGAACCTTCGTACTTCAGCCAGCTCGGAAATTGAATCACCTTAAAATGATTGAATAGGCAGCCACAGCCGGCTCATCGCATTTTCTCATTAACCGAACCTCTACCTTTTGTTTCCCGCGTGAGTAAGCCGAATATAATGCTCTTCCCTGGAAGGAGGGACGTTAGTAGATGAAAGCTTTTTGACTCGGTCATAATTGAGCTGTAGCTGTAGCTTGCAGTCAATTTTCCTCGTGTGCAGCGCAAAAATATGGAGTATAAAACAGGTTTCTATCGTATAGGCACGTATGCACGTTGAAATTTTCGAAGCCTCTCTTCAGTCAGAATTTTATGGTCTAAAACACCATCCTGTCACAATAAATCCCTAGCTACGAGCATACCATGAAAGAAACTTCCCGAAAACTTCAAATTGCACTACCAAAACTTCACGATACTGAATGCAGTTAGGAAGGCTTACAGAACACTAAGCAAAATAAGTAAAGCAACCATTTCCCGATGGTACCTATTGCCTCACCGCCTGCGTTGGGACGACAAGCGTTGGGATTCGAACCGAGGGACCGCATTCGGCGTCCAAATCCCAACCACCAAGTGACGCAGGAAGCGTAAACGCAATTGGCCTCCACCTCATCCCAGATCCAGTACTTTACGTTCCGGTAGGAAAAAAAATCCAACGGTTCTGACAGAAAGCGGCTGATACACCAGTAGCGGAGTTTTCCACGGTTGAAGTCAACATTTTGAAACTACCAGAGTCCTGGTTAAGATAGGTAAGTACATTTTTAAAAATTTTTAGTTTTTTGTTGATGCAAATTGGCTATGTTTCATTAAGATGAAAAATAAATATCAAGGAATGTAAGGTAGATTTTCACGTAAAAAAGATGGGAGCACGATGCTTCAACTGCTAGTTCAAGGGGAGGGGTATTAAAAATGTACAGACGACGGGTCCTTGTGGCTTGAAAGGCCGATCAATATTATTGACTACGCGATTTGAAAGACGAATCAATATTACCACAAAAGAACTCTCTTTCTGGTTACACGAGGGCAATTAGAGATTTTTGCGGCCCGTGTGTGAATGTATGTGGAATAACTTGGTATTCTGAAAAACCCCGATGAAAACCCGTCGTAGAATAAATGTGAACTCAATCATCGGGAGTCTCTTAATAGCCGCGTTAGCTAACTGTTAGCTAACTCTACACACTTCCGTTTTTCCATGAGACGTTCCGAATGACGAATAGCTGTGATAACGCGCCGGGCACAGACAAGTTTGGGAACGCCGAAAGGAAAAGAGATAACAGCCCTATCTAAGGATTCAGCAAACAAAAAATAATCATACGATAAGATGGTAGCACAAGCGTCGGATCCGCGACAGCAACAGAAATGCAGATGAGATCCATCCCTAGGAATGCGTCGGGACTCATTTTCTTTGCCTCAAGAAAGTAACTTCCTTTTACCAGTATCATCGTCTTCTGGAGAGAATGTCGAACTAATTCAAGCGTTCCAAAGCTTACCTATACCTACGTATTACACTCAAGTGGAAATTAGGCACCACAATCACAATAATTTTCGTGGGCACTTACCCAAGCAGACCTACCTCTACAGGTACCTATTTAAAGGGTTAGAAAAGTGTTGGATTGTCGGAATCCCCCGCAGTCTATTCTCGTTTCCGACCCCTCCCGTCAATGAAAGATCGTTCTTCTTCTTCACTGGTCGTCACTCGCGTTTCAGGGACATTCAGGTTCCGATGTGGCACCTTGAGAGACAGCCCAAGGTCTATTTATGTGATGCAGACTCCGGGTAGACGGTCTCGTAAGTCGACCCGAAGGATGTTCGAGGGGACACAAATGACGTCAAGTAACAGGAAGCTGAGACTGTCCCTCACATGTGAGACGGTGGCTTCTACTATCTCGAGCGATTCGGTATTTTATAAATAGTACATATTTATATAGACTTGATTAATCTTGGAAGAATGTTAAGATAGAATTAATTGATGTTACTCATAAACAAAACCGCTCTATCAGGAGAGAATTAGGGTAAGTAAATTTTAATAACTTCTGACGAAATTCGACTAGGATTGCAACTACGAACTAAATCACTCGCGACGAAATCGTGGAAACCCATTTCAAAGGAAAAAAACCCTGCAAAGTCCTTGTCACATGGGTTTATTATTCTATTGGACACACCTACAGAAATGTTGGCTGTTCATTTATTGTTTCTTTCATGTGCAACAATCGAAATAGCTATTTCTGATGGTTTCCACCAATTTTGGCCCCCAAAACACAAATTAGGTACGTACGCTCCTTTTTTTTCTTTCTTCAAATTATCGTTGATCATTGGTAGTGCCATTTAGTCGTATTGATCCACGTGTTGAAACTTTTGCTAGTGTTATTCTACAAATTGATGGTGATTTCAGACGATTTCGCAGGTTTTTGACTCATAAAAAATCAATTTTGGGGGCTGAACATCTGGTACAACCTCAATTTTCCACTCTTTGGTCAAAATCGACTTCATATTCGGTCTTCTCGTCCAGAAAAACATGGAAACCGATACCTCAAAAGCTCATGTTACCAATATGTTGCTAAAACGCAAAAAGTACCAATTTTTACATACATTTTCACTCATAACACCCCTGGGTGTATTCCGATCGGGCTGAAAAGTTTCGGGACACAACTAGGGCCCAAATGGAGCATGTGTGCGAAAGAACGAATTTTTTAGACCGAAAATGAAGCCTGTACACGTGATACGGCGGACGGACATTGCATTTTTTGAATCTACGCACCTTGAAACGTAAAAGAAAAAAGTTTGAGGGGGTGTTATAAAAATTTTTTGCTGAGCGATTACATAGGTGTATTATTCACAGAATAATAAACCAAAAAGGGGGGAAAAAAGAAAAGAAATTTTTTCTCTTTTTCTTTTTTTCCTTTTAGGATTGCAACTCTTGTGCTAACAAGATCCCTCAGGAAAATCTATATGCTACCTGTCTATGTAACCCAAATGGCAGATAATATTGACAATATTGACAACAGACCTCGTCGCATCGCCTATACTTCAAAGTCAGTAACAATTTCAAGAATAACGAACAGGCTGAGCCGTTGCTTGAGACACTGGAGATCTGGGCCCACACATAGGAAAGAAGACTCAAATGATTTAAAATGAACAACTTGCAGATTTCAATTAGGTAACGCATATCCCACGTCAAAAAAATATTTTTCCAAAAAATAGTAACGGAAGAAATTGAATGATCGCCTAAATTATTTTCATCCTTACTGGTTTTGTAACATTGGAAACCCAGAAGCTACCTACCACCTGCACCTACACATAATCGAATCCCCGCGATCGTATTACCAACCTTCGGCCTTGTTCCGTTTCTTTGTTTGCGTCCACGCTCCGTTGAGGGACTCTTCCAGTTACGTCACGAGCTGCTCCTCCCCTCAAAATACGAACATTCGCATATTTTCCCGTACCTTCCGAATAGACGACATCCAAATTCCTAGTCGATGAATTCTTCTATTTGTGGTGAATTTATTCACCTAATGGACCAATTATTTAATAAAATTTTATTGATATAGTCGTAAGTTTGTTGGTATCCTTGCAAAATTATCATAATGAAATGACTCACAGCATGAAGCGTTTCATGACAATGAATGAACAACTAATCACAATAGAATTCAAACTAGAACTACGTAAACCACAAGTAAAATGCCCGTCACCACCAGCTGATAACGGAAGGGTTCGGGAAGAAGAAACTCGATCTTGGAGGGATCGTCGGCAGGGGGGTAGGAATAGCAATTCTATATTATTATTGGTATTATTGAATGTAACAATGTAATAAGGTGATTTTATACTTCATGAATTGTTTTCGTACAAAACCCGTTCAGAGAATAATGAACCCATCCCTAGAGTTACCTGCTATAACTGTGACCTATACCGAAGTTACCTATATCAAAGGAAGATTAATATATATTTTAATTTTATTTTAGAGACACTGTACCAATTTCCTACAGGTGTGAGTAGTTCCTACTACTAAAACGTTTTATGGATTGAAGAAGAAAAAAAATAAAAATTGTCACATTGACTTCATATTCGGTCTTCTCGTCCCCAAAAACATGGAAAAAGATACCTTCAAAAGCTCACGTTACTAACATGTTATAAAACACAAAAAGTACCTATTTTTATACACATTTTCACTCGTAACACCCCTGGGTATATTCCGATCGGGATGCAAAGTTTCGGGACACAACTAGGGCCCAAATGGAGCATGTGTGAGAAAGAACGACTTTTTTAGACCGAAAATGAAGCCTGTACACGTGATACGGCGTACGGCGGACGGACATTGCATTTTGGTTTATTATTCTGTGAATAATACACCTATGTATTCGCTCAGCAAAAAATTTTTATAACACCCCCTCAAAATCTTTTCTTTTCCGTTTCAAGGTGCGTAGATTCCAAAAATGCAATGTCCGTCCGCCGTCCGCCGTACGCCGTATCACGTGTACAGGCTTCATTTTCGGTCTAAAAAAGTCGTTCTTTCGCACACATGCTCCATTTGGGCCCTAGTTGTGTCCCGAAACTTTTCAGCCCGATCGGAATATACCCAGGGGTGTTATGAGTGAAAATGTGTATAAAAATAGGTACTTTTTGCGTTTTAACAACATGTTAGTAACATGAGCTTTTGAGGTATCTTTTTCCATGTTTTTGAGGACGAGAAGACCGAATATGAAGTCGATTTTGACCAAAGACGCGGAAATTGAGGTTTTACCAAAGGTTCAGCTCCCAAAATTGGTTTTTTATGAGTCAAAAACCTTGAAAACTGTCTGAAATCACGATCAATGTGTATAATAACATTGGAAAAAGTGTAAACAGGTGAATCAAGACCATTAAATGCCCCTACCAATGATCAAAGATGATCTTTAAAAAAAGAGAAAAAAAGCGTACCTATTTCATATTTTGGGGGCCAAAATTGGTGGAAATCATCAGAAATATCTATTTCAATTATTTCACATGAAAGAAACAATAAATTTAACAGCCAACAAGAATCTCTAGAACTCCAATAGAATAATAAACCCATGTGACAAGGACTTTGCAGCGTTTTTGGAATCTACGCACCTCTATAAACGGAAAACAAAAAATTTTGAGGGGGTTATAAAATTTTTTGCTGACCGAATACATAGGTGTATTATTCAGAGAATAATAAACCAAAAAAATGCAGCAATTGAAGTTCTAAGGAAGTATAATATAGTTACTACATAATTTTCAATGCTATATCGGATATATGTGGACAAATTACGTATGTTTAATTTAGGTACAATGAGTAAGGAGGCAAATAGATAAAGTTCAAAGAAAGAATGACAATCACGAGAGAGCAGATCGGAGTAATCAAAGAATACGAAGGAATGACGTTTGTCGAGACGCGAGGAAGGAAATTAGGAGGATCCAGTTTATGACAATTGAGTTGACAGAAATTACGTGACGTGCCCGAGAAGCGCTTTGTGGGCGTTCAAAAGGAGATTATTTGCAGCGGTGCAGAGCAAATGAACACAGATAAGATATTAAACGGGGGGGCCATCAAGAAGTATATGAGGTAACAATACGGAAAACGAGTTCTTATTAGATATGCTATTATAGAAAACCTTCTGGAGGAGGTGAGACGTCATTTTGAACAATTGTGACTGTCGCTATTGAAGGACTTGATTGGGTTTTTTCATGATTGCAACGGCAAGCGAGCAGAACTTGAAAGGGTCAGTGGCCAGGAACAAGTGGTTTCGGATGCGATTTCAGGCGAGGCGACGGTTATTGTTCGGGGTCAACAGAGGTTCAAAAGAATGAGACCTAAAGGAAGCTGGGAATAAGGAGGGGTTGAGCCGGACATCTGGTCAGTCTGGAGGACAACTGATGCTGAAACCACAATAAAAGTGACCCCAATATGAGACGAAGTTGTTCCATCAACCCTAAACCGGCAGTGCCATCTTATCATGCAGCAAAAATTGTAGAATATAATGAAGACTTCGAGAATCGTCAGGTTTTACGAGCAGGTGACGTCGATCTGCCAAGTATGTCCGACAAAAAGACAGCCTTGGGAATATTCTTCTGTGGGTAGCCAAGGACCTCCCTGTCAAGCAATACAGCCATCATTATTCTAGCGCCGTACGCAATTCTCTTATGTGTTCATGAATCCTGTAAATATGTCAATTTGGAACCATAACCGTAATTCATCATAATGACAGTCATATTCGGATATTGAGCACCATGCACGAAGCAGCCGCCAAGCTACCATTTTCTTCGATCGCTGATGTGGCTAACTCAGAATTCCAAGGTGTCACCTATGTTGCAGAAATGGTCATGGTCTTCAAGAAAAACCGGGCCACTGGAGGCATTCTTAGGTCAGACATCATAATCGACTATTCATAACGGCACCAATTTTTTTTGTTTCTCTTGGTAATTTGAAGAGTTCATAGATTAAATTAAGAATTAAGCGGTAAGTAAATTAAGAATTAAGTGGTAAGAAATTTTCTTACCACTAGATTTTTCGAGAGAAAGATGCATCAAATGCATCTTTATGACAAATCTTTGTTTCTCGAAGTGCTTAGTAGATGCTTACCATATGCAGGAAGATGCATGTGGTGCATAATCCACGGAGTCTTGATTTTTTTACAAAAGAAAGATCATGAGAGGAAAACTTAGTTTCAAATAAAGAACCTACCTTTGATGACCAGGTGTGCCATTGCACTCCGATCCAAAAATGTCCCTGGCTGGTGTCGTCGGTGGCTTCATGTTTCTATGTTCGAAATAGTAGGGCTAACTAGGGGCTGTGAGTTCTTCAGTATTGCCTACACACGACTCGCGGACTGAATGGAATGGAAGGGGCCTAAGAAGAAAGGCTTGCATTCTGGCGCCTCCAGGAGAGGGGATACGATCCAAGACAAGGGTGGGTGGCGTTGATTCAAGGGCGACCCCCTTGTTCGATATCGGGTGGATGCTAGCCCCGCGCCACACGTTGTGACTCAACCGTTTGAGTTCCTCAGAACGAGGAATGAGTCACTGGCCACCTTTTACATAACTAGGGCCAGCAGACGGAGGGCTCTGCATGTTCTTGCACGTTTCTTCGAAAACACAGTACAGGTTCCAGGACGAAATATGAGTTCTCGTGGGAAGCGAGGAACAGTGGAACTGAGCCACCAGGACGGGGAAGTATCGATGCAAATCTATTTACTAGAGATCCCACAGGGAAATTTGGGACTATCCATTTACTTACCCTACTGTCAGCAACTCGACAACCCATCGGTACGACTATGACATTCAATTACTCACACCACCTGTTTGTGCTCCTTGTGCAATGAATTCCATAAAGGGTAGGTGGGATATAAGCTCTAATGGGAAGCCTGGCAAGAGCCGATAAAATACAAGAAATCCTGTTTTATCGTCATCAACAGGATGGCACTGAAAGGACGCAGATGATCAAATAATTGGCCTAACCGGACATTAAAGGGACCCTCATCGTTTGTGGATCATGATTAATAAGTTTGAATACGGGGAACATAGTACTTAACTATGAATTTTAAATCTTCATCCAATTTTGGTGAACGTTTGATGTTTGTTGGTGGATGTTGTAAAACAAGCCGTCGTATTATGTCCAAGATTGAGTCCCTACCTACCACACATGATTTTTCGAAAATTTATTCCGGTCAAATCTTTTCAGACACTCCGAAATCCACTCATAAATTTCAGCGATTATATAGTAATTATGCTTCACAACCCTACGATTTTTTAAAAACCTAAATAGGTACCATAGGTATAGGCAAAATGATGAAAACATTGTGACGATATATATATGGAAATCCCGTCCAATTTTATATTGCATCCGGGCTCTTTCCCTATATTTTTGACATACAGCTGATGGGGTGGTCCTGGAAGCACTGCATAATAATCAAGTCAATGTCTCCTTCCCCCCTCACCACTACAATATACAATTTTTTGCTAAAATATTAGTTCTAGTTAAAAGCTAAATTTAGTCGATGAGCAATTTAGACATTAAAAAAGTCGAATTTCCGTTTTTTTGGGTCAAAAATTGCTTGAGAAAAACAACTATACTTGACTGTGTATCACCGAAAATTGGAATTCGTTTCCCAAATTCCACCAAAACAGCTTAACTGGATTTCCTCATCCAATAAAAAATAAGTATAGGTACCTACCTCATTATCTGAATTAAACAAAAAATATTAACGTAGGTAGGTACCTATTCAATAAATAAAAATGTTTGAAGCTGTGTTCAAATTTGGGCTTTATGGTTCAGAAACCGTGAATAATGACGACAAATAGACGTAGTAGTAGGTTGAATGTTTTTTAAAGTAGATGACAATATGCTATTACATTCTCATTCTCCCTGACTCTTCGGAGATGTATTTTATAGCGTGATGGATCTCATTTTGTGGAATTTTGTTAAAGATTTCTTCCTGTAGGAAAGAATTCAACAACGAGGTTACCCGTCAGCATCAAGGTAGATACTCGTCAAGCCCAATGAGCTCTAGATGAATTCTAGCATCTATTTAACAAACTTGAGGAGTGTTGTAATAATAAGCACCGGTCAGATGAGACACAGTTTCACGTATGTCTATCAGTAGTTCGAGAGTACATACGGGCTATCTATTACAAACTCTATACATAGTTTATCCACGATGGTAGATCCTTTCACAATTCTATTTTTCTCACGTTCAGGACGCATCTAGAGATTCCATCTCTGGAAAAGGCAAATACGAATGGGAAGAGGTTGGCAACCTGCGTTCCATCTTGGTGGGGAAGGTAGTCAGTCGGAACTCCTCCGGACTCTTCCCAAACAGAACTTTTATAAATAAGCGAAACTCCTGGAGTGACCGGGGCAGGCGCCGCCAAAGATCTTCGTCTACACAAGATTATTCAACAGGGGAATTCTTCGCGGCGTAAACATAGCATATTTTTAGAGGAAAGTTGAAATAACGGACTGAGGAGTTGAATTCCTGCTTGGAACTAGTGAACACAATAAAGAGCTTTGTTTTTTGCGACCGCTGTATGCTTTACGCCAGAATCGAGAAACCATCTGCCACAGGTTGATTTAGCAGATGGGCTCAAGTAAGTTAAAAAAGCCCAGAAGTTAGTACCTACCTAGGTATACTTATAGTTTATATAAATTAAAACCACAGAGAAACATCGATGCAGCGAGATATCAGCTGCGACTCATCATACTTCAACCTCTCTGACTGAAAGCACTGAATAAATATAGTAGTTAGATCAATAACAGAAGAATCTTCAACTCTGAAATACGCTCGATCGAACTCGCGGCCTTCCATCACCGACTGAAATCGATGAAGAAGACTAGTAGAAAAACGCTGCAAAGTCCTTGTCACATGGGTTTATTATTCTACTGGACATACCTACAGAAATGCTGGCTGTTCATTTATTGTTTCTTTCATATAAAATAATTGAAATAGCTATTTCTGGTGGTTTCCACCAATTTTCGCCCCCAAAACTTGAATTAGGTGCGCTCATTTTTTTTTTCCCCCAAATTATCTTTGATCATTGGCAGTGCCATTTAATCCTCTTGATCCACCGTGTTGACACTTTTCCTAGTGTTATTCTACAAATTGATGGTGATTTCAGACGATTTCGCAGGTTTTTGACTAATAAAAAATCAATTTTGGGAGCTGAACATCTGGTACAACCTCAATTTTCCACTCCTTGGTCAAAATCGACTTCATATTCGGTCTTCTCATCCCCAAAAACAAGGAAAACGATACCTCAAAAGCTAATTTGACTAACATGTTACTAAAACACAAAAAGTACCTATTTTTACACACATTTTCACTCATAACACCCCTGGGTATATTCCGATCGGGCTGAACAGTTTCGGGACACAGCAAGGGCCCAAATGGAGCATGTGTGCGAAAGAACGAATTTTTTAGACCGAAAATGAAGCCTGTACACGTGATACGGCGTACGGCGGACGGACATTGCATTTTTGGAATCTACGCACCTTGAAACGGAAAAGAAAAAATTTTGAGGGGGTGTTACAAAATTTTTGGTGAGCGAATACATAGGTGTATTATTCACAGAATAATAAACCAAAATGGTATTGAAATCGAATCGCAGTTTCAGTGACCGGGTTTCTTCCATTTCCGTGCGTCCTAATGCGATAACCATCGATTATAATGTTGGAAAGAAGAACTGAGAGAAATTCTATTTAAATAGCTGTAAATATTGGAATATATCAATAATCGTTGAAGTTTAATCTCGAAAATCGTATACCGAATAATCACTGTAGGTTCCGAGATACGTACAAGGGTCTGTCGTAAAGATAAAATAGTTAGATGCCTACCTAATGTCTCTATCCAACGGTTCCACCGAAATTTTCAGACAACGTAGGTAATCGTTGATTTTCAATTTTGTAATAACCCGGCGAAAAGGAATCGTCGTCTCTATGCGGCGCCTGGACCTGGGGAGGACGGTTGCCAAGATCAGAGAAGTTGGAGCAGGGCATTACCAGGCAAACTCTGAAAAGGGGAAACGCCTATAAAAGTAAAACTCCTATAAAAGCAAGCCTATAGAAGTAAGTAAAAACCCGGAGTATTTTTTATTGAATTGGCGTAAGAATAGTGCTATTTAGAACAAGTCAATTCCTGCGAAGTAATCAGATAATTTACTTCTGATTTTCATTAATTATTTTTATTGACATACTGTATTACAAACTGAGAGGAACCTAAGATGAACGACCACTTGGAAAACTTTTGAAGCCTACACAAATCCGATAAGTAAGACAAGAATTCTGATCTCTAATGTTTCGAAATATCGTAGGAGCAATTCAAGCAATATAAAACAATAATTCGAATGCATCAATTTTAAAAGGAACTCACTTGGTTGAAGGAACCTTGGAAGAGCGAGGAGGATGATCCATAGTGTTAACGTAGGGAAAATGGATCAAAACCTTAGAAACACGTGCAGGACCCACAGAAACTAGAATGAGGGAAGGACTTCAAGTGGTAAGACCTCACACACAGAACTGCAGGAAACTACTGGAGTGGAAGACCGCATGCGCCGATAACGGATACAAACCCGTCACAAGTATCACGAATCCGTATTAGTCATGTAAATAACAATGCGAGGGAGTGACACAAACAACCACGTGAGTCAACTGACATGGGAGATTAGGAGTTTGGGCCTGCGGTTTAAGAAACACTAGAACGGACACCTAATTGTCTATATTGTCGAATTGATTTTACTAACTTATTTAGTAATTCCACTGAGGTTATTTAGGTTTGCTCACTTCTAGTAATATTCTCAAACTCGTTGAGATAAGGAGAGTAGAAAACTCTGCACGCCTTCAATCAATCAGAAATCAATGCAGCAGTACTTATCCGGTTCCGAAAGGGAAATTCAATCCGATCTTATAAGGTAAATATTGTACATGGCAGTCCAATGCCGACAAATCCCTATTATCCAACGCGTTTTACTCTACTGAACCATACAAGATTCTCAATA
This sequence comes from Leptopterna dolabrata, assembly GCA_954871275.1. NCBI lineage: Eukaryota > Metazoa > Arthropoda > Insecta > Hemiptera > Miridae > Leptopterna > Leptopterna dolabrata. The sequence continues at coordinate 43,649,951 of OX940981.1, forward strand.
AATAATAGCTGAGCATTCAGAAATAAACCTCGCTGCTACAACTTATTCTTCATCGTTCGAGATGCGAGTTACGTATTTCTTCGACATCGCCGAGGTGGTTTCTTTCCCCGTTTTCTACTAGACTTCCTTTTATTATTATACTGGTTTGTGCCGCTACCTTGTAATTGTCTACAATCTCCATTACAAGTAACGGCTGGCGTTCCCTCGTTGAGGCCGTTTACCGGGATGAAGGTTGAAAATTTGTTGAATGATTTATGATCCTGATCGAAAAGGGCTCAGTAACCGTTGACGGAAAATGCATTGTTAATTGCAGTAAACGTCAACTTGGGTCGAACGGCTTTCGGATAATTGGAACAGTATTATATACCCAATAATTTCTATGCCAACCTCGCAGTGAAGTTTAATTTAAAAAGCTAGTTCAGCAACAGACAACTAGAACAAAGCGACTTTATATCTTTATACAAGGTAATCGCAAATATTGCTTCCGAGTCTGCGAAGCAGCGGAAGCCTTGTGTTCACTTTCGTGAGCCAAAAAATTTTTGTCTTCAGAAATCAAAATTTCCACTTGTATTTTGCGTTTCAAAGCCTACTGAACAAATTTGGTTCCGTGTCTGTCGGTCTGTGGGTCTGTGAGTCTGTCCGCATTTCCTTGTTACAGCCATAACTTCCACGATTTTGAATTGATTCAGCTCAAATTTTGAGGGATGGTGTGGATAAGGCCCCTTGAGGTCCCATACAAATTTTAACATGATTGATCCAGCGGTACGCCCTGCGCATGCGCTAACGTGAAATTCTTCAAACACGCATAACTTTCGCAATTATGTATAATGGACGTAATGTATCATGGACGTCATGTTATGTAATATGTATATTTCATGTAATGTTATGCAATGTTATGTAATGTAATGTTATGTAATATGTATATGTCATGTAATGTTATGCAATGTAATGTAATATGTATATTTCACGTTATGTAATGTAATGTAATGTAATGTAATGTAATGTTATTTTGCTTCCGAGTCTGTTCTATTGCTTCCGAGTCTGCGAAGCAGCGGAAGCCTTGTGTTCACTTTCGTGAGCCAAAAAATTTTTGTCTTCAGAAATCAAAATTTCCACTTGCATTTTGCGTTTCAATGCCTACTGAACAAATTTGGTTCCGTGTCTGTCGGTCTGTGAGTCTGTCCGCATTTCCTTGTTACAGCCATAACTTCCACGATTTTGAATTGATTCAGCTCAAATTTTGAGGGATGGTGCGGATAAGGCCCCTTGAGGTCCCATACAAATTTCAACATGATTGATCCAGCGGTACGCCCTGCGCATGCGCTAACGTTAAATTCAACAAACACGCATAACTTTCACAATTTTGATTCAATTTCGCTCAAATTTTCAAGGGTTGTTTGGACAAGGCCTAGTGAGTTCCAGTATGAATTTCAGCATGATCGGACCCTCGGTGCGCTCTGCGCATGCGCTGGCGTGAAATAGATTCAATTTCCTTGTTACAGCCGTAGTAACCAAAGATTTCACCCAATTTCAATGTAATTCTCAGGGATTAAGCGGGTAGGGCCCATTGAGGTCCCATATAAATTTCAACATGATAGAGCCAGCGGTTCGCCCTGCGCATGCGCTCTGTCTGTCTGTCTGTCCTTCTATGCACGGCCAAACGGCTCGACGGATATCGACCAAATTTGGCACGAATATCCAGTAGGCTCCCAAGTTGTGCAACGTCGCATTTTCAATTCCCTGACCATAGCGGAACTATGGTCGACCATGGTCAACTCCTGAATGGCTTGACGGATATCGACCAAATTTGGCACGAATATCCAGTAGGCTCCCAAGTTGTGCAACGTCGCATTTTTAATTCCCTGACCATAGCGGAACTATGGTCGACCATGGTCAACTCCTGAATGGCTTGACGGATATCGACCAAATTTGGCACGAATATCCAGTAGGCTCCCAAGTAGTGCAACGTCGCATTTTTAATTCCCTCACCATAGCGGAACTATGGTCGACCATGGTCAACTTCGTTAATTGAAATTGTAACCCCTATTTTTTATCGCGTATTCGTAATCTACGTGAAATTCTATCTACGGTCGACCCTTCGGACTACCCCCGCGGTCGACCATAGCGCATCCATGGGCCCCTCCATGGTCGAATCCCGAATTACTCAACGGATATCGACCAAATTTGGCTCCAATATCCGGTAGCCTCCCAAGTTGAACGTAGGCGCATTTTTAATTCCCTAACCATAGCGGAAATATGGTCGACCATGGTCAACTCCTGAATGGCTTGACGGATTTTGATAAAATTGGGCACAAATACCCGGTAGGCTATGGGATTTTTCCGTCGTTTGTTGGTTCCACGATACTGCGTACAGCGAATCTCGGATAGCGAGCGAAGCGAGCGGTCAGGCTAGTTATGTATAATGGACGTAATGTGTTATGGAATCATGTTATGTATAATATGTATAATATGTATATTTCATGTAATGTTATGTAATGTTATGTTATGTAATGTAATGTTATGTAATATGTATATTTAACGTTATGTAATGTTATGTTATGTAATGTAATGTTATGTAATATGTATATTTAACGTTATGTAATGTTATGTAATGTAATGTAATGTTATGTTATTTTGCTTCCGAGTCTGTTCTATTTTATAATGGGTCACTCTGATTGTGACGAGGAAGCTCCTGTGCCATCACCTTGGCAGTGTATTTTATAATGGGTCACTCTGATTGTGACTAGGAAGCTCCTGTGCCATCACCTTGGCAGTGTATTTTCCATTATATAAATATGAAGGAGAAGATTTCATGGTGACCGGATATATGAGAGGCATATTACATTTTAGTGGGAGGTGAATGAACGTTATTTGCAATGAATGATGAATTATGAAATCCTGTTTTTTCAAAGACAAGTAGGCACGAAAGCTTAGACTGATGACGTAGGTACGAAAGCTAGACTGATGGCGAGCAAGTAATGGAGATATTACAACATGCTTCTACACTATTAGGCTCATTCGGAGCTCTAATGATACATAAAAACGCTGCAAAGTCCTTGTCACATGGGTTTATTAGTCTATTGGACATACCTACAGAAATTTTGGCTGTTCATTTATTGTTTCTTTCACGTGAAATAATTCGAATAGCTATTTCTGATGGTTTTTTTTGGATGGAAATTTTGGCCCCCAAAACACGAATCAGGTAGGCTCCTTTTTTTTCCAAATTATCTTTGACCATTGGTAGTGCCATTTAATCGTCTTGATCCACGTGTATAAACTTTTTCTAGTGTTATTATAAAAACTAATTGTGATTTCAGACGATTTCCCAGGTTTTTGACTCAAGAAAAATCAATTTTGGGAGCTGAACATTTGGTAGAACCTCAATTTTCCACTCTTTGGTCAAAATCGACTTCATGTTCGGTCTTCTCGTCCCAAAAACATGGAAAACGATACCTCACAAGCTCATGTTACTAACATGTTGGTAAAACGCAAAAAGTACCTATTTTTACACACATTTTCACTCATAACACCCCTGGGTATACTCTGATCGGGCTGCAAAGTTTTGGAACACAACTAGGGCCCAAATGGAGCATTTGTGCGAAAGAACGAATTTTTTTAGACCGAAAATGAAGCCGGTACACGTGATGCGGCGTACGGACATTGCATTTTTGGAATCTACGCATCTTGAAACGGAAAAGAAAAAATTTCGAGGGGGTGTTATACAAATTTTTTGCTGAGCGAATACATAGGTAAGTGTATATTCACAGAATAATAAACCAAAAGTGCGCCAATTCGAGTAAGCAGTATAGCTTCCTTACTTTAATCACACGAACGTATAGAATAGTTGGGTTGGTTCGTTTTGGTACGGGACCATCTGCGATCCAAACCCGCGTGTACCCTCAACATTTTAGCTGTCTACGACTATTTTTCGCGTAGTCAGAAGCGTTACAAGGAAACTGTCAACACTGCATGTTCGCGCATGCGCAGAAGAAAGTTACAGTACGATTCTAATGAAATTCATAAGGAACTATCAGAGTATTACTCATGATCGTCCGTCCAAATCTGAACTAATTTCAACGATAAGGTAGTTATGGGCGTTTCAAGTATTTTACGTTTGCGCATGCGCAGACGACACAATTGCCATTACTTTGAAACGGAACCATCTGCGATCCGACCCGCTTGTCCCCTTAAAATTTCAGCTCTACCACTATTTTTCGCGTAGTCAGAAGAGTTACAAAGAAACGGTCAACATTTCATGTTCGCGCAAGCGCAGACGAAAGTTACACTACGATTCCAATGAAATTTATACAGAACTGTCAAAATATTATTCCTGACCGACCCTCCAAACCTGAACTCATTACAACGATATTTAAGGCAGTTATGGGCTTTTCAAGTATTTCACGTTAGCGCACGCGCAGACGAAAGTTACGGTACTTTTTCAATGATTTTGGTACGGGAATATCTGTGACCCAACCCGCACCAACCCTAAAAATTTCAGCCCATTTCGACCATGATTTCGGGTAGTTATGGGCGTTACAAGGAATTACCACAGACAGACACGGAACCAAAAAAAATGTTCCTTGATGTCCGAAACGCAAAATGGTAGTGGAAATTTTCATTTTGGAGGACACGCATTTTGTTTTACTCGATAACGAATCCAAGGCTGCCCTACCTTCGGTAGCGTGGAAGCAAAAATAAGCTCAATAAGACTGCAAAATGATTTACGCTCACGTAGAAGGTGCAAGGCACGTGTAGAACGGAGAAATCGCGTGAAAGGAATGCGGCGGGAGGACAGACCAAGGAATTCTCACACGAGGGACAGGGAAGGTCTCCGATGGGCGGCAGCGCGCCCTAAAAGCTGAAATACAACCCAACCAAATAAAACTATTTCACCGGCCGGAGGAAATTTGACACCGTGTATTAAAAATAGCATTTTACGATGCGGTATGCAGACGCACACACCGAGATGTTAGCAGTAGGATGATGGTGATGATGGGTCGAGGGAGGGGAGGGGTCTGGGATTCAAGTTCATTCAGGGGTTATTCACTGCAATTTTCACGATTTCTCTGAATAATCGGGAACGTGGTTGGGACGAAATTTCGCATTTTTGAAATCAAGATCGATTTTTGAAGACGAAACCAAGGCCCTGACCTAGGCCTAAGGTCGATTAGGCATCTAAGTATAGGGGTTAGGTAATGAGTAAAATGAGTAAAGGACCACCCAAAGGACAGTTGAAGGTTGGTAACCTTACAGTAGGAGGAGCTCCTTCGAAACACCATTCATGCTCACCAAATTGAATTTTTCAAAGAGTAGCTTAAAGGAAGACTCAAGTAACGTAGTTATATAAATAATACGAACTTAGGGACTGACGTCTGATGACTGTATTGAATTACCTCTTTATCTACTAATAAAAATTCTAAAGACTTTCATCTTTTCAATTTTTTTCGTAAGTCCCCTGACGGTTCTGGAACCGTCAGGACTATCAGTTCCAGCTGAGTACAAAACGCTTCAATGATCCACAGAGTCAACTAACGTCCACAGCACTGATGTAGTGAACGGATGCGACAGGAGGTGATGAACGGGGAAAACGTGTTTCTGTTGGTATTCCGTCACGTCTGGGACTTCTGGAGACCCGTCTGGTCAACTACTGCATGTAAATGACCCCCGACGAGGGAATAAAACAATACGCGAGTCGAACGAACACCCATGAAAGAAGCGATAAGTACGTGAAAAGAAACACTTGATTTGGAATCGGAACATTCACTTTCATACATCCACCACGGAAACCCCGATTTACCATACTACAAGTATTAACTATGTTCATTTATTGATTTTCTGTAAAGAAATACAGCTGATCTTCTACCGCAACTCGTTCATTTAGGCCGACCTACTTACAGACAATATTATTATGTATGTGTTTGTATGTGTTGTATTATTATACAGGGTGTCTCACTTATGATCCGAAAATTTTTAACCACGTGTTCTACAACCAATTTCCAACAAAAAGTGTCCCTTGAAGTTTTTTTTAAAACCACTAAAAACCTGAGTTTTTTCAATGTTAAGATTTTTTTCGTGTTTTCGACCTTTGGTCACTGAAAAGGTCATAACTCCCTTAATATGAAAAGTAAAACCAAATCTAAGTAAACCGTTGGAAAGAGCGTTAAATTTCCCGTCTTTTGAGCCTCTAACAATAATTTTTTGAAGGGAACTTGAGAGTGAAAAATGAGCCTGAAAAGTTAATTTCGCCAATTCTTGAAAACTGCCTGTTTTTCAAACGATCATTAGTCCCCATAATTCTGGTGATTGGTCATAGCCTGTAAGCCTAAAAAATGCGCAAAAGCCTCAGCTTTCCAACGGTATAGTCAGTTTTTATTTTTTAGAGGGAACGTTTTTGAGAAAATTGAGTTTTTATGCGAAAAAACGTGTGTTTTCAGGCACATTTGAGGGTTTTTTCTTGGGGAAAAAAGTAGGTACTGCATGACTATCCACTGATGACTTTGGAGGCGGATTTACGTATTTTTTTACGCTGAATCTAATGGTGACATACCCAGAGCTTCCTACCAACGCCGCTCGTCTGTCGATCTCTACCGTTGGAAAGCTGAGGCTTTTGCGCATTTTTTAGGCTTACAGGCTATGACCAATCACCAGAATTATGGGGACTAATGATCGTTTGAAAAACAGGCAGTTTTCAAGAATTGACGAAATTAACTTTTCAGGCTCATTTTTCACTCTCAAGTTCCCTTCAAAAAATTATTGTTAGAGGCTCAAAAGACGGGAAATTTAACGCTCTTTCCAACGGTTTACTTAGATTTGGTTTTACTTTTCATATTAAGGGAGTTATGACCTTAGTGACCAAAGGTCGAAAACACGAAAAAAATCTTAACATTGAAAAAACTCAGGTTTTTAGTGGTTTTAAAAAAAAACTTCAAGGGACACTTTTTGTTGGAAATTGGTTGTAGAACACGTGGTTAAAAATTTTCGGATCATAAGTGAGACACCCTGTATATATAGCAGTGGTTTTCAAATTGTTTTGGGTCGCGTCCCCCTTGCGAGTATCGAGGCATCTTGGCGTCCCCCCTCCATCAATCCTCCTCCAAAATTCCCAAAACCAAGATCGTTGCCTAGCAATTTATATAGTTTTTACTGAATTTAATCTTACTCAAACATCTTATATATACAAACAAAATTATTAATAAAATAAACTTCTGAATTTATTTCACAAAATAAGAGCGACGGACGCACGAAAATTAATGCGATGGATGGTAGCGGCTCATTTGAATTGACATCAAATTCTTGATATCGGGCTGCAATGTTGAGAGTGAACATCTAAAATCAAATTCGACGTCCAGACGATTTCTGATTTTTGTCTTGATGACCGCCAACATCAAACATCGACCGTCAAACATCGATCGAGGGTCTGCCATATATACACAGACTATTTAAAACACTCGATATGTGTTTAAATTCGAGTCTCAATAAACTTCATCTGAACTGAGGTCTACACGCCCCCCTGAAAATCTCTCGCGCCCCCAAATTTGAAAACCACTGATCTATAGCAACAGCCTAGTTGGGGGGGTTTCTTTGAAAATTCTCTAAAATGAGACCTCCACGTATGATGTTTTCTGAGTACTATGAAGAAGTCGATCGAGTTCATAACAGTCGGCATCTACTCGTACAAACCAACATACTGACTTTCAACTTTATTTTAAAGGCGGAGAAAACAACCGGTGAAGATCGAATAAGATTATTATGTGTTGCAACAACCCAAAGGTGAAGTCACTAATGTTGTGTTTAGGTGTTAAAACGGTCGACAAAAAACCTTGATTTAGAAGCGGTACAGGGGACGGACGGAGGCTTTGAATATGGATTCCCCGGTTCACCTACGTAAGAGAGATCTTTTTAAAAGGACTATCAGTCGCCATAACTGTCAAGTTGTTAGCCTTCTGGGACCGGGGAAGTTCTTCCTGAGCCGGCTAGGAACAATCGGTCGGACAGAGCGACCTAGGGAGGGTACTACCTAGTACGGGCAGAGACTGCTATTAGAGGCGTCTCATGTAGTTTAGTGACAACCAGAGTTAGACGTTAGAGCGCAATGACAGCCTTGAACTGAGAATTCACGAGAACACAATGGAAGGCAAAAATTACCGCAAATCGACGCCCCGGATACACGGATACTACACTCTACAAGTTCGCAGATATACTATGAAATCGACTACGTTAGTCAAAAATCAAAACACTGGGAAAACGAGAGAAGAGTTCATAGTTACGAAGGACTCATTAATTTCTGATTATTACAACTTACTCTCATTCCGATTAACCGCCCTTGAAATTGAGAAAACTCCACGGGATCCCACAGTCCTTCCAGAAGAATTATGAGATATTATACTATGAAATCGACTACGTTAGTCAAAAATCAAAACACTGGGAAAACGAGAGAAGAGTTCATAGTTACGAAGGACTCACTAATTTCTTATTATTACAACTTACTCTCATTCCGATTAACCTCCCTTGAAATTGAGAAAACTCCACGGGATCCCACGGCCCTTGCAGAAGACTGATGAGATGTGAGGTTTGAAGAATTTGCGTGTCCACAATAAAACAATTCGTGGATGCAAAAGTCTACTGAAACACAATGCACGTAGGTACAAGGTTTTCTGGGCGGGTGACTTACGACATTGTGAAAGTTCGGGTAAGTTACATGGGCTCACGATGTATACGTGAAAGAAGAATACGATATCTCAGATCGAATACCAGCATGTTGGTTGATGGAACAACCGATATAGGTATTGGGGGAAATAAGTAGTTGGGTTTCTAATATTACACAACGGTAACTAAGAGTCAGAAACGGTACAATCCAATAAGTAACGAACTTCAAGGAAGATCCTATCGCAGGTATAAGAGAGAGCTTTAAATGTAGCAATCAGCGAACGTCGAGACTCTCACCGAGCAAACGATGACAAGCAGAACTAACTACGATGACTAGATTCAATAGACGATATAAACTGATTGGCTGCACTGAGTGGCGAACAGGTAGAAACGTGAAGCCTAAGTAGACTCATCTGACTAGGCTAAGGGAAATATGATGCAACGGCCTGTACGTGGTAGAAAAATACCCATAAAACAAAGGAAACATTCATCAGAATGGGACTGTTAAAAAAGTAATATTCACCATTACAACCCCCATAATAATTAAGACAATTTATTTCAAATTCATCTTACAGTTCACTGCTAACAATGATAATACGAACATTGATATAATGAACTTACTCTTCTGTCTCTGGACATTACTATTCTTTTCTTCGTGTTTTACCTCTCAATATGGTGACAATCGAATTCTTGAAAATCGTGAAAATCAAAGGTCTAGACGGAGAGACCCCTACAATTAAGAAGGAGGTAGACTGGAATACTGCTACAGATACCTAATAACACGTACTGCAAAGTTTCTCCATTTGTTTCACGCGTTACTTACAGTTATGTGGGTTTGTTTCAAGAATTCTGACATCCCTATCCAACTTGAATTCCTCTTCTTTCTGAATTCCCTCACTGCGTCTTACCCGGGAAAAATTCAGAAGGGTCTTCAAAACATGTGTTTTTATGGAACACGTGTTTATGCCACAAATATAACTTTGTAATATACAATATTGATTCTTAATGTTTGTGTGATGAAAAATGACTGCCCACGAAAAACGCTTTCCATGTCTTTGAGAACACATCAGATTCGGATTCGTCATGAAAGGGACTGATTATTCTGGAACAGCAGGGGACTATAGACAGGAACTCCCACATAGCTACACATACATTAACCCGTTGTTGTGCAGGATGTATACAATTGCCACATACTCCCACGCACAGCAAATTAGAATGCGTCAGTTACACTGAATCATGTTGCATCGCGGTAATCGAACAGTTGTAAAACAGGATTGGGCATCAGCGGCGGTGTCCGCAGATTATGTATACACAGCGGTTGTCCACCACAATGAGGTACGTGGAAGAAAGAAATCAGACGGCTTGGTCAATGTTCAGAGAAAGCGACATTAGGAAGTCCAATTACCGGTCATTAGCTCCATCATTAGCTCCACCAGGAGGGAGCCCATTCTACAGTGCTGTTATTGATGGATGAGAAAACGCATACGAAAGTCCAGTGTATCAGGAATGCGGAACAGTCTACTGGGCACTACAATATTATAATGGGAGAAAAATGTAAGCCTCAGTCCACAAAACTTCACCAGGTACATTCAAACATAATTGGTGAACAAGAATTGGCGCTTTTGATTCTCTATTTTATAAGAGGAAAAAACGACCATTTTTATCATCATAAATAGGAAGCAACAGGCAAATAAAACGGAAAGTTCTTCGATATGCTGCTCTAAAACTCGGGGGCCATCTGCTAGGTTTGTTACGACGCAATTTCAAATTCTCCCCTGCAAAAACATGGATTATTCAAACTTTAATCACCAATTAAGCATTCATTAACTAGCAGGGTTAATGGCCCGTGTTTCAACGAAGAAGTGGTTCTTTTTAAATATAGATGCACTCAACGGAGACGAAGGATTCATCAATCTGCTCCAATAATGGGGGGATCTGATTCAACGAGTTCGTCAAGGCTGGAAGCAGTCCCCATCTGGACCGCCCATTGCATAACGCACACGAAGGATAATACGGCATCAGACAGAATAAAACGACCCACTACAGAAAACGGGTTAACCGGAAGGGGAGGAGACGAAGTCCTCAGCTCGTATACCTAATTTTAAAATTCAAATGCGCCGATGCAATTACCCCATTGCAGATAGTTTCATTCTAATAATTTATTAAAAACGTTGTCAACCGAACTTACTTGTAAAAGAAAGGAAAACGCTGCAAATCCCTGCACAACGGTTTATTATTTTGTACAGAATACCCTTCAGTTACAGATCACAGCTCTCTGTATAGATAACCCGTCTATAATAATATGTACTATTCTATACATATTATGTAGATCGCGAACCCTCCGTAGGTTAGTACCTAACCCCGTACTCGTTACTAGGTACCTACCTAAATCACGAGTTAAATGTTGCTAAAATAATTCTGTCGATGACAAGCTGTAACTAAAATGGCGAAAAGAAACGCAAATAATGAAGTTCTGAAGGAAAATTGTTGATATGGAGTGAAATAGATGCCCCTTCTGCGTAGATCACTGTTTTCTGCTGTCAATACCTATAATGAACCGTTGTGTAATAACTTGCCCATCAATAAGACTTCAACGGTTGTTCAAGTTGCAAAAGTACCGATCAACAAAATCCAGACCCTTCTTGGTAGATGAACCGTTGTGTAATAATTTACAGTTCTGTAATAATTCACCGTTGTGTAATAATTTAACGTTATGTAATCATTTACCGTTGTGTAATAATTTTCAGTTGTGTAATAATTTACCGTTGTGTAATAATTTACCCATCAATAATACTTCAACGTTTGTTCAAGTTTCAGAAGTACCTACCAACAAAATCCATTAGTCCATCACTTATCAAATGAAATAATATCGCAGAACAACCAACTCGACTTCATACAGCCATCCTTGATTATAATCAGGTGCTCCTTAGTGATGATATCCCGGCCGGATTTATACCGTTTGATTCACGATCGTGCTGACGACGCTTTTTGGTGCACATGAACGGCAGGACGTACAGTGCTCCGGGTGGTCTCAAAAAATTGTTTAGCTCAAGACAAATTTAATATCGTACAAACATTTTTATTGCATTTTCGGATTCTACATACCTTGAACCGCAAACCATCAAATTTTGAGGGGGGGGGGGGGGGGAAGAATTTTGTTTTTTCATGCTCGATTCCAATGGTTCATTATTGAAAATAATAAACCAAAAAAGAGTGAGGAAGTATCATATGTTAGTTTTAAAGAAATTCCATTCTTTGTAGGTCATCAGATAATCAAGGTTACTTATAATGGAAGGCACAGGCGCAGTAAAAAAACCACAGCTTACTATTGAAAACGTGAGATTAATGTTAACTTTTATAAATCTTCATGATTTATATTCACATTTTGAATCCCTAGTACACCAAGTACAGTAACAGTGAAATCAGTGTTGCAAGATGAAGGGACACGGACACATCAATAAACTTTTTCTTTCATTGCCAGTATTGTTGAACTTCCGATATTTGGAGACCGATTAACCCGACTGTTATAACCTGGGCTGACGATATAATAACCACCTGGTTTCACAGCTATAAAGCACCTATGCGTATACTAGGGAAGGTTGCAGTTCTGCCTCGCTGGTGTACACGCATTTTTTTCACCATCCTGTTCAAAAAGGATTATTCAATAAAGATAAACTAATCAGTTTCTGACCATAACTTGGGGCTTCAAACTCGCCCAACCCCATTCATCAACACCTAATTCCAGCATGTTCGTGTTGGTGTCGGAAAAGTGTGCAGGTGCGGATTATTAAGTGAGAATAACTTTCAGTGTTGTTAGTTTATGTACCTACCTATAATATAAATTGAGCTCTACGCGTAGCGAAACTGGAGGTGATACGCACGGATTTATGGGTGCAGTATCACCAGATGAGAAAGTTATGAATGCGGAACGAACTGTCAACATCTGCACGGTGTAGGTTTTCACGTTTTACACCCAACGGTTTTGTTGATGTTGAAACGGATCTTGGCTGAGCTCGCGCGTTTGCGTGCACTGGGCCTGCGCATGTCGGAACCCTGATGTACTTTAATTGTTTGGGGCGTGTTCTCAGACTCTCGCTGTTAGAGGAGAGTGGAACGGACTATAACCGCATATAATTGATATGAGCTTTTTTTCGGGATTTTTTTCTCGAGTCGGAACCCGTTCTTGTGTTCTCTATGGTAGGTCTCTGGAACAGATTATGAAGACGGGGTAATAGGGAGGCAGAAAAAGAAGAGAAAAACAAAAGCCCCCAGGGGTGACCCTTCGGTCCGACCCTTTCCGTCATGAAGGGATCGTTCAATGCTTTCATTCCTTACAGAAGGGTCGAGCCTATACTGTTGTTCCCTTTCTATTGAGCGGGCAAGTCGCAGACAACGCTGAGGGCTGCACAGCACTATTTCGCAATCAATAGTCGGCAATCGGCAAGTATTGAAGTACTTAGTCCCTATTTTTCAACAGCTCCGTATCAATTCAAGGATCTATTCAGACAAGAGAGAAACATTTTCATAACACTTTCCACACCCTTATGGTACTCTACTACCGTTGTAGTTTACCAGTTTTCCTCATTCAACACTCCTTGTGATTTACTGATAGGTTATTACGTCAAGGATTCGACAACGAGCTCCCTAATAAATACTTGCGGTGATTCTGAGAGACATAGATGCCGAGCACCTGACAAGACGCCAAGCAATGCAGGACATTCGGGAGGGTGATGACAGGAAGATCAGAGTTGAGAGATATTGGGAAGCGAGACGCCGCACGACTGAATTAACGGTGTTGGAGATATCCTGGTGAGAGCTTTCTTGTAAGGTGCAACAAGAAGGGCATACGACTGGCGAAAATATGTTTTGACATTCGTGACTGTCTGAGAAGAACGCTTCTCAATTCAGCGCTTTTGGTTTATTATTCTGTGAATAATACACAGCATTCGCTCAGCAAAAAATTTTTATAACACCCCCTCAAAATTTTTTCTTTTCCGTTTCAAGGTGCATAGATTCCAAAAATGCAATGTTCGTCCGACGTCCGCCGTCCGCCGTATCACGTGTACAGGCTTCATTTTCGGTCTAAAAAATTCGTTCTTTCGCATACATGCTCCATTTGGGCCCTAGTTGTGTCCCGAAACTTTTCAGCCCGATCGGAATATACCCAGGGGTGTTATGAGTGAAAATGTGTGTACAAATAGGTACTTTTTGCGTTTTATCAAGACATTAGTAACATGAGCTTTTAAGGTATCGTTTTTCATGTTTTTGGGGACGAGAAGACCGAATATGAAGTCGATTTTGACCAAAGAGTAGAAAATTGAGGTTCTACCAGATGTTCAGCTCCCGAAATTGATTTTTTATGAGTAAAAAACCTGGGAAATCGTCCGAAATCACCATCAATTTGTAGAATAACACTGGAAAAAGTGTCAACAGGTGGATCAAGACGATTAAATGGTACTATCAAATGATCAGAGATAATTTATTTAAGAAAAAAAAAACTTATTCGTGTTTTGGGGGCCAAAATTGGTGGAAACCACCAGAAATAGCTATTTCAATTATTTTATATGAAAGAAACAATAAATAAACAGCCAACATCTCTGTAGGTATGTCCAATAGAGTAATAAACCCATGCGACAAGGACTTTGCAGCGTTTTTCCTATCCTTGTCACGACGTACAGAGTTTCGAGCTGACGGCTGAAGTTTGGCAAAAGGTAATCAAGGGAAGTCAATCAGTAGTAGGATGAAAAACGTGAAATTTCGTCCCCATTACGGTAATTCTTGCGTCTACTATAACTGGAATTTCAAAAAACCCGAACTACGCACGGGACATCCATTAAAATAATTTCTGTTCTCGACGAGTTCAATAACTTCTCAAACGGAATGTGGAGCTTCCGTGATAACGTCACTGCCTCCGGACAAATGACTTCCTGTGCATCACAAGGCTACAGAGAGAAGATAATTTTAATATTTAAAACCCAGTTATAATTAGAGCAGTACAGAGCTTCAATTCTAACCAAATATAATGACGGGTTTTTGTAATGATCCCAAGTCGATAGACAAGACAATACACTTGGTTGAATGTTAGAATGAAACTGAACTTTATTAGTTACCGGCAAACGTTACCAAACATGTGATGTAAACCAGAGTAGTGGATATGAACGTAGTAACCTAGAACATCTCCCCCCTTTACGCCCCCTCCTGGGCCCTCTTGAGGTAGCGCCTGTTTCTTACATATACCTTGCCGCTGGGGACTTTAACGGTGTACTTACGGTAAGGACTTTTCCCTACCACTTCTCCTAGCGTATCCCACCGCCCAGTGCGAGGATTTTGCATGCCCTGCATTTCCTTCTCACTTTTTCGTCTCTGAGACTCTCTATTACGTTGTCAGCTAAGAACCTCTCGTAACAGTGCGAGCACGGATCAGAAATGTGGAATAGCTTCATTTTTTCACGATAGAAAGACATGAAACTTTCTCCCTCTTCCTGTTTTCGGCACGTGAATTGGCTTCTACGAATTCTGCCATTTTCTTTCTTCCGATAGTATTTATCTAGTTCGTCGAGTACTTCTTCATAATTACTTCCAAATGGGATGTTTAAGACAAGTCTCAGTACATCAGATATCTCTTGTCCCAAAAAGGAAAAGAAAACAGCGTTGGTTTGCTCTGTTGGTATTAGGTGTGCACCCTGAGCCCTGAGGTAATTCACGTATCTTCGCCGCCAGTCTTGAAACTGAGCGAAAGTGTAGACCTCTTCTAGTTTTTCGGGTTGCGGTATCCCGGAGATCTTCGTGTTTCCCTGTTCGCTACTTCTCGCCGAAGTCAAAGCGATTCCCAAGTCAGGAGTTGACTGATGAGGTGTACCCTGAGTTTGGCTGGTTGAGGTTTTTTCAAAGACCTGCGTCAACATTTTTAGTTGATTTCCTAATGCTTCGATCGCCGCCTCAACTGGGCCTAACCGGCCCTCAAACAGCTCCGCCGTTTTCGACTTTCTTACCGTTTTACCCTTCGGCATGATTGTAGGTATTTCACGACTGCGCCATGTAATGATCCCAAGTCGATAGACAAGACAATACACTTGGTTGAATGTTAGAATGAAACTGAACTTTATTAGTTACCGGCAAACGTTACCAAACATGTGATGTAAACCAGAGTAGTGGATATGAACGTAGTAACCTAGAACAGTTTTTCTATCACTTTCAGATGCCTCCAGGATACGGCCATATTAATCGGGTATGTCGTTGAGGAACAACAACGCCGATGATTGTGCGTCAACAACAAAACGTTGGAGGAGACTAAAACCCTCTTCCAGCTGGGCGGAGATAACAACTTCTCTCTCGGGAATCACTCTACGTGTGGCCGTGTTCCTACTGGATGAATGTACTATGTACCTACTACTCAGCCTTAACGCAAAATCTCCTACACATATCACTCCTTCAAAGTGATGTTCTTGTCGAGCTTCATGGTTGAATAAGAAATGAGCTTTAACGACGGTGACAAGGGTACGGAGCTGGTAAGGATGTCATGAATCACATTCCATGCGGGCGGTATAGTCGGCAGGCTGATGTGTTCCCATGACACTCAATCACATCCTCGTATGTGATCAGTCTAATAAAGACCATCCAGAGGCAGTTGGGGGGTTGGATTGGTCATGAAGGAGTATGATTCCATTTCCGGGGTGGTCCAGCAATAGGTACACACAGTAGGTATACCGCTTCTCCGAATGCTATATAACTTGAAGTTTGCTAATAAATTCATGAATAATCCTATGATGAGGTTCTTGACCGCTGGAATAAGTAAGGTAGGAGGTTCCTGAGGTTCGGCCAGTGAAAACTATTTTCTTTACGCCAACGTTTCGTCGAATTTATTCAACATCTTCAGGGCTTAGAGATTATGATGATGATAAACTTATAAAGATTATGATTATGATGAACAGAAGCTGATGATGGTGGTGAACAATAATATTGTGCTTATTTAAGCCCATTCATTTCATTTACTGATGAATTTACTTCATCAGTAAATTGCTTAAACAAGCACAATATTATTGTTCACCACCATCATCAGCTTCTGTTCATCATAATCATAATCTTTATAAGTTTATCATCATCATAATCTCTAAGCCCTGAAGATGTTGAATAAATTCGACGAAACGTTGGCGTAAAGAAAATAGTTTTCACTGGCCGAACCTCAGGAACCTCCTACCTTATTCATGAATAATGACAGCGATGAGTTGAAGGAAGCACAGATGCTATCTCCATGATTCAACAGAATATCCAAGGAGTGAATCCAAGTTGCATATATATTTTTCTAGGCATGAATAGGGCTTTCTCCTCCGGGGTAGATAAAGCTCCTACTGTGAAAAGGGACTGTCTCATCGCTAGATTTTTTCTCGAGGATTTTCCCCAATTCTCATGCCAAAAACCACACTTACCAATCCGCCTGAGCACCATCTTTAGCTCAGCAGTCCTTACCACAAAATGTTTTTATAGGTAATGTTTGCATTAGACCTCATCTCCGTTCCTGAGACGTGATGACCGTCTTCTGTGTATTCCATCATCGACCCGGCAAAGTTCGCTTGGTGGTTCTCATGGTCGGGCCTCCAGAAATTCTTTTCTCAGACGCCAAGTTCATCCACCTGCCACCGAGGTAATCTTCTCGCTTCGTCTTCCTCAGCTATTCTTCATTACCTCTCTATTTCCTTTTTATTCATCTTTCCTACCCTTTCTTCCAACAAATCCTTCCGCTGGGGCTCCTTTGATCCCACCATTACGAAGTAGTAGGCAGTACAGAATGGTCTAAAGGCGTCCATACAATCTAAGGAGGACTCGAGAGAGCACTGCTAACTTTGATTTACAACAACTGAAATATAACGGAACCACCATCAGAACCATTCACAAACCAGGGTTTCCACAATAAAGTTACATTCCATTAGCGGAAATTACTAGTGGAATGTTTGGACGCCGCGCATTCTGTTCTCACTCGTTTTAAGGCCACACTAGCTGAAAATTTGCGCAAGCAACTCCAACTAGACTGAACGCGACTATAAAGACGAATTCTTCGACTTCGTTCCCCTTTCGTTAAATTTTGAGAATCATAGCAATAGGAGCTCGGAACAACCAATTTTCACGGAACCTTACGAACCAAAGGCTTTTAAAAACAGCAAGGTACAATAATAACCACTCAGCACGAACCATTCAAATTTCAAATAAAACTGAAATTAGGTTTGATAAGAAAACACGTTTTTCTCGACACTAACTGAATTGTAATAGTACTTTTTACTCTGATAGTATTCAGCAATGTGAATAGTGATTTACTAGTGATGTAGACCATAAAAATATAATGACTGTACCACCCACTGGGTAGGTACACCTACTGCTGATTGTTTGTTACACCACCTACTGAGACTCGCTAAAGGAACTTTGGAGGATAACGACCTTAACTGGGGGTAGCGTGCCGATTCAACCGCGGCAGTTTGCAGTCTGACCCCGAGGTGACTACGCGTCACCCAATTTGTTATTCAAACTCGGCTTTCGACCTAGCGAATTTAGACTAGAGGTCATTGATAAAGTAGCAGGTAGCTACCAGCGATCGAACCAGCTTCTGGTTTATACCATTCATCAGCCCATATTTTGCTTTTAAATACGTATCTAATAAGAACTGTACACATACAACACCATGCAAAATGAAAGTGATGAATAAAATCAAATTGTATGAATGAATTAAAATCAATGAATGGAAGTAACATTAACCATGAATGCGAAAAGCCGATCTCCTGTTTAGTTATTTAATAAAATAACACTCGTTTCAATCTGAAGTCGAAAAGAATAAGGGAAATCCGAAAATGACGGCTATTAGGGCCGAAAGATGGAAAGAACTTATTTCTTAACAGTTATCTCTATAGTCCCTCGTGCACCGACTCGAGGTCTGATTCAGAAATTTTCAAAATGTGCGATGTGAAATCTGAAGGAATTCAGAACAACGAACGACCATTACCGGCAATTGCCAAAAGCGAAGTGAAAACAAATTGGAAAATGTAACAGACTAAGTAGGTAGGTACCTATAAGTAGGAGTATGAGTATGTCTATCACAAGTCGGTACCATCAATATCGGAGTCAGCCTTGCGACACCGGCTTATGCTAACCCGCAACGCCGATCCTCTGTGCGGGTAGGGACTATCAAGCGCCGTCGCCACCGAAACAAACGTCTATCGAGACCACATTTTTCACCATCCGATCCACGTCTTGAAGAATTACGCTAAATTTCCCGCTTACTTACGGATCTGAGATACGGAACTGAATGAAGATATCATCAAAACCATCCTTCGATACGAGGTCCAAGTAAAAATATTATTTATAACTTATACAAATAGGTTACTTCTGTTCGTTGTGTGCAGCGTTATCAGGCATCATCCATCAGACAGACATCATTCAAGAATTTGCTGACGAAGGATAAAAGGGGGAAAAAAAGAACTGGATAACAGATACCACATGATTTTAAGTGTCGACAGTTAGTTCAGACCTCACTGTTTCGTTTTCTTTCTCATCTCTGAAGTACTCTCTGTTCCTTGATATCAACAATCAACACAGTTTCTCAAACAAAAAATATTCTCCATCTCTCCTCACCCTCTATTAATTTAGAACAATATTTGAGACCACTTTCGTAATCGTAGTTTGAACTGCGGAACATAAAAATGCACAATGCATACAATAACAAAATAATATAAAATTGGATCTCATTGTAGTCCACATTTCGGCAAGCCATCGGAAAGAAAAACGCTGCAAATCCCTGCACAACGGTTTATTATTTTGTATAGAATACCCTCCTGTTACAGATCACAGCTCTATGTATAGATAACCCTTCTATATAATATGATATATACTATTCTATTATATACATATTATGTAGATCGCAGACCCTCCGTAGGTTAGTACCTAACCCCGTACTCGTTACTAGGTACCTACCTAAATCACGAGTTAAATGTTGCTAAAATAATTCTGCCGATGACAAACAGTACCTAACAAAAAGAAACACACATAATGAAGTTCTGAAAAGAAATTGTTGATGAGGAGTGAAAAAAGTTGCAAAAGTACCTACCAACAAACTCCAGCCCCTTCTACGTAGATGGTATAATGAACCGTTGTGTAATAATTTACCGTTGAGTAATGATTTACCGTAGTAATAATTTACCCATCAATAATACTTCAACGTTTGTTCAAGTTTCACTACCTACCAACAAACTCCAAAAGAGCCATCATTTTTCAAATTAAATAATATCACAGAACAACCAACTCGACTTCATACTCCGCCAATATAATCAGGTGATCCCTACCAATGATTGGCCGTATTCACAAATTCCTATTGTGGGCGCGTCTCTGGTTACCAGATTTGGTTTGAATTGTATACAATTTCATTCACACTGGAGTCGAAAATGCCTGTCGGTGCAAACTTCGGGGCCTTACTGTGAACGAACGGCTGGACGTACGATGCTCCGGATGGTCTTAAAAAACTCGCAAGTTCAAGAACTATTTAAAACCGTAAAATTTTTTACGTAAAAAAATGGTATAGGCGTTTTGAAAATTTCAACCCCTATTTTGAACCCCTTAGAGATGACTCACAGTAACGTCGAGCTTCGAGGACCAACTAGACGCCGAACGGAACCTATAACCCGAATTTCATCAATTTTTTTTCATGGTAACTAAGAAAAGTGGCCCGTACGGCGTACGGCGGACAGACAGAAATATTTTTATTGCAGTTTTGGATTCTACATACCTTGAAACGTAAACCATCAAATTTTGAGGGGGGGTAAGAATTTTTTTTTCCTGCTCGATTCCAATGGTTCATTATTGAAAATAATAAACCAAAACATCAGAAGCCAGCAAAGGGGCCAGTGAACGAACTCGATTACCAAACACCTCAACCACAGGACGGGCATCTGATGACAAAAATATCGATTCTCCCTGTTGCAGTCACCTGGCTATGGTTGAACTCCATGAATAAACGACAAAACACACCGCTACCTATGCCCTTAATGGTTTGGTCAAATAAAAATCGATAGAGCAGTGTAAAGAAACCCATGCACGGAACGCTTGTCCTCTATAGACTGGCCGCATCATCAACTGGCCGCGTTGCAAGTCCAAGCTCAATAATACTCTTCTTTGACAGGTAACGATCGAACGCGAAGGACTACACGACGAATTCTATCGTTTATGATCAGGTATGGTCAAAGTGGAATATGAACCTGAACAATTTCATATTAACTGGTTGTTGACAAAAACAGCGATTCAGTACGTTTTCCCCTATTTTAGTTCAAAACCTCTTGGCTTTTCATTTATACAGAAACAACATGATAGGTCTCAATAGCCAGAAAACATCATGGACGAAAATTCCGTTTTTTAAGGGTGTGGCTAATATCTATTCCAGGTTTGATCGCATAGTTTAATGCAGAACAAACTGTTTTCTGCACTCACTCTTATGGCATCTAATTGGATGCCTCTTTCACTGAAGTTCATCAAGTGCGACCAGACGGAATTTTGCTAACTGAATACAGTAGATATGGGTAATGCACGTTTCTGGATATTTCTAGGAAAATTCGACAATTCGTTCCCAAAGACTCTAATACAACCTTGATGTCTGAGTTGCCCATAGTTGCTGCCTGCGACGATTTCCTCGTTGTCTCGACTCACCTCATTCTTCTTCAAGCTTCAAGCGGATTTGCCACGGGCGTGATTTGCCAGCTGCCTTTCGCAGTTCGCAAGACGGATGCGTCGCTACGCCGTCCGGTAACCTCCGACGCTAATCGGCACCACGAACGCACCGATTATTCAAGCTAGACGGATCTGATCAATTTGTTTCTTCCTCTAATAAATTCTCATTGAATATTCATCGAGCGAAAATTTCTTGTTCGTTCAAACCTAATATGGTCATGAGTTTTGGAAGATAAGCCATCTCCCGTTCGTTAGCAAGCTCGCCTGACAGGAATAACATCACCCGGGATGACTTCCCTTGATCTGATTTTCACCGGTGGCAAATTCCAATCTACCTTAGGAAATAAGAACGAATTTGCAATGTGAAGACCTAAAAAACTCCATCTTCCCTTACTACTGCCGCAAGATACGTCAGAATAATGGATAATAAGGCATCATGGTTGATACGATATAAATGAGGAGTACGTTTATCACCACTGCAACAATGAGATTTTTTTTTATGAGATTTTAAAATACAAGTGCAAAACCAATTACAATTAAAAAAAAATGAAACCAGTTTCTGAAAAGTAACCAATTTAAGAGCAAAATTTTGCGGACACCATAGAAAGAAATAATATTGAGTATTAACATCTAACTACTGAAAAATAAGGAGAAGAAAAAACATTTTCTCGAAGAAGATTAAAAGAAATTATTAGAACACCCATTGCACGATTTTGCCTATCAAATACTAACAGAAAGAACTGAGCGAAAAGGCAAAAAATGGGAATATGTAAACTGCACAATATGTACGTACATAATTTAAAAATGTGTGTACCTGTACTGTATTTGTGAATAAAACTTGAACTTGTTTGGTCTATCGTGATGGAGTGAATGCGAAAGGGATACTAACTGATTCTGAAGGAATTTCCGACGTTTACATAGAACATAAACCTCCCATACGCAATATGTAGCGGATAAACTATAACAGTAATTGACCTCACGAGAAATTCATCAACACCGTACAGAATGCTCTGGGCCGGACTAATCTCGAATACCGTAGATCGGTGAATCGTGTAACACGTTTCCTGCAGAAAACCTGCCAGGAGTTCGGAAGGTCCCGTCCTAGTAGGAGAGCTAATCACCCGGCACGATAATAGGAAACCCCCGAGTTCTGAGAGGAGTTTAAAAACTGAGCTGAGGACGAGACGTGTGGATGAATAAAAAAACGGGACTCCACTTTCTACTAAGCTAAGTAATAGTAATAGCCCTGTTTACACCGTCGTGAGCGCTGAATATTGGCGGTACAAGCATGGGTTAATTCCAAGCTCATGTGGTCTTTTCCTTCCATCTAGTTCTACACTTCATTCTGCGGCGTTTTTAGAAAATATGGTTGAAACCGTTTCAAAAGCCCAACAAGTAAATTTTAGAACGGAGAAAAGCATTTCTGCTCTTTGAAGACACAGGATTATGAGAAAACAGTTAACTGACCACATTCAATACCTGGGAACTACGATCTTATCGACATGACACCAGAACAGACAGGTATTAAGTAGTATACTTTGTACTTCCCCAGGTAGTATTCACGTAGATGCTCCGACTGACTTGATTCTTGCATCGAGTTTTCAGATTCAAGGGATGTATGTAACCTAGCTGGAAGACCATGAGCCCATCGACGATTAGGTACACAATATAAAAAATGCCGGACGTTAAGATGTCCTTAAACTGCCATAACTGAGGTTTTGACGGGACATTCATTTACCAGAAATGAAAATAATGATTTGCTGTCGAGTTTCTGAAGGATATAATTCACCATAACAGTCATAATTTTAAGGCTCCCGGTGACGCGCCATTATTTGCTGTACATACTGGAAAGCCCTTAAACGTATGAAGATATCACTAAAGATATAAGGTTTGCAGAGAAAAGAAAGCGCACCTCATGTTTGATAGAAACGAATCTCTCTACAAGTTTCTGGAATGTTTCCCGCTTTCGACATTTCACTTCAGTAAAATCATCAGCGAGGCACAATGTTGTTTAGTAAAGATATGGACAACTCCTCAAAACGGCGAATCTAAAATGGAGTGGAAGCTAACTCATGAAGGTTTACGGTTTCGCTGCGTCACTCATAACCTCAAGATAGAGACTGAAAGTTGAATATACTAGACCACAGCAAACTTTCTCGGTGTTTCACTGTTCTTCCAAAACTGTACCAACTATGGTTTACGACCCCCAGCTCGATAAGAGGGTTCAACAGACAAGCCGCACGGGCTGTTCATGATTATTCCGAGTCATGCGATCCGCTGGTTTACAAGATGAGTGGCTGGAAAGGGGGATATCGAGTCAACATTGGCCGTAGAAGGACATAAGCACAGGGCGTCTTTGTAAAAACAACATCACTCGATCACTGCGCGTGTTCGAAGAGATGAAGAGTATAACTGAGTATGACTCAACAGTAAACGAGTCGCAGATTATTTTTGCTGAATTATCTTCATCTTTTGTAAATTACTACGTACATACATTATTGATAATTAATTATAATGTATAATTGAGGTGAAGAAGCAAATCCGAACTGTTCACGACTGATCGGATTAATGTTTTGGAGTCGTTAGACTCGTGACATAATCTAACCATTTTGGGGGTGAGCCGGTGGGCTGGTGACTGGTCGTGCGTTCGAATCCCTGAGCGGAAGTGTTCGTGACCTTCGAAACTTCGATGGTAGGTACTCGTTATTGTTCTTTTAGGTTTGCTATATAAATACAGTTCTAATATTTAGCTGTTTATAAGAAAGTGCCTCACCAAATATTCTGCCTTTTGGTAGAGGAGACAAATATACGAAGTAGGTACCTGTATAGGAATAACTCAAGTCATCCTGTGGGTACCAAGTCGTACCGGTACTGGAAACTCGAAGACGGACGAGCGGTTCCGTGACTCGTGAATATAACTGGCATGTCAGTGAAGGAAGGCTCAACGTGAAAAGAGAAAACCTATAGGAAACGGCGATGTCGCTAATCTGTTTTGGTGAGTTGCCGCGAGCTGTTGTTTGGACTGTCAGAACCTGTGAATCGAAATCTTGGGATAACACAGTCATGTTGTCATCTTTTGCTCCAATTCAATGCTCGTATAACGACGAGACTCTCGGGGCTATTAGGAGAGACATTTGGCAATAGCTTCCCAATTCTAGTGAGACTAATGCTTGATATCAGCAATCCCATGGTACCATTAGAAACTACTGTGTATGCGAATCATTGGAACAACACGAAATTGAGAAAGTGGAAGACTGAGGTGTCCTTGATCCGAAGGTTATGAATAGATAAAAACAGACAGTAACGGGGTGGCCAGACCCCAACTGAATAATATTTTCCGTAAACAGGTCACAAACTCGGGTAATTTCGTTGACCATTCGTAAGATAATTCGATAGGCCTGCCTTTCCCTCCTTGAGGAGTTGGCTAGTTACTGCGCTACACGATTTGTTTAGGTTGTATTGATGAGCATTTGTGTATTTTCTGTAGTGCTGATTTCATATATTGGGTTTTCTTTTGCGGGGAACTACACTCCTTCACCACTTCGTAAAACCGCCATTTTAAAACTCTCTGACCATCCACGTAGGTACTTACCTACTGACACTCAATAACAAGACATACAATATTTAAATACCTACCAACTGATACTCAAAAATAAGACCACCTCCTCCATCATTGATCAAGCAGAAATCGTTAGGAATCGCTGAACTTTGCAGAGACTGAAGGGTTTTGGCTAGTTGGTTGAAAATTACAGAGCAAAACGTGTAGGTAGATGAATGTTGGAAGGATTGTAAATTGTATTTAAAAAATGCCCCCAACGTACCGAGAAAATACGATTCCCGAGTCTGCTGACTCAGGACACCGGGTATCTCGAGGAAGTCCTCAACGGAAAACCATGTAAACCCATCGGCGCTGGCAGGTGCGAGACCGTATAAGTTGATCCACTTACAAGTCTTCACCAAGCCCCATCTTCCCCTCTCGAACTGGCTTCCCGTTTGTTGAACCCAACGGGAGCTAGACTTATTATTTAACCTAAGGTGTAACACCAGCTTGAACATTGCGACTAAACCGAAAATAAATTAGAAATTCCACCCAGGCAATTTTAGGCGTTCAAATGTATTTCGAAAACATTCGGGTCAGCAGAACGCACCCCAACCAGGATACTACCTGGACTGGAGCGAAACTGGACGAAAATTATTTTCAGATAACTTTAATACGCATACACTTCTCATCAGTAATAGAATTTGCAATAATCTGGCAATCATTCTAAATTTCACTTTCTGACAATCGAAGGTAAGGGTGGTCTTGTTTAGAAATATTTTCCGATTGGCGGCTGCTCCTTTTATGCCATTCAAAACTGAAACCTAATGTACCAACTATGCTTACTACAATAGCGGAGTTCTCTAAAGTCGAATAGCGATAACGGGAACTCGCTGAGGTATTCAACAACGTGAAGTCATTATTAATAGGCCCAGTTCCCTCGATACACAGCGGAGCACGTCGAAAACTGACTTGCACCTTTAACGAATCCAATCAGGGTGAACCTTTTTTTAATAAAGTGCTACGAAATAGCGGTGATTATAGAAGGAGTTAGTCATAATTTACTAAATGGGCAACAGGAAAATTGCCAACGCAAGTACTGGTACCACAAAATGAGGGTTAGGTGTTACTTTCACAAACCAGGAACTTCAAAGAAATAACAGCTCAAAGTAAAAACGTAAGTTTTTAGTTTTACCCAGGTACACAATGGAGAATAGACAAACGCATCGTCACATTGGAAACCACGGGTTCGGTATGTGTCATTACTTTTCTCAAACTAGATACGTTTAAAGGAGCAAGGCAGGTATTATACTTCAGGGGTCACCCGACACCTGTTACCAAACGCGAGATCGATGGCACGTGCCGTCAGATGGCTGCAATAGTTCGATAAGGTTACCATAGGCACATTTTATTAACTCGGCTGATGGACCTCGTATCTTCGGAAGGATGGGACGACGAACACTACCTACTTTACTGTATTTGTTCTTGGCTGTGCATATACATAGAAATCTGTTCATCCCCCCCTCCCCCTCAAGAAATGTGATCCAACGCTCTTTGGCAAGGAGCTTTTTGCTTGGGAAGCAAAATTCAACTGATTATCCTTGAGCTCAAAAAAGTCATCGATAGGTCTGTCTTTCTAATGATTTACCAAAATACCTACTTCTCGCAAAAGTTCCATTAGGGGTTTCCTACTTAGCTGGTCTCATTTACTGCTGACTAACATATTGTGGATCATGAGTACTATCCGACGATCCACCCTCAACCCAATCTGAACCAGTTTCCAACCAAAAGAATGGGAATTTACATATCAGAAGATGTTTGAATAAATATTGCTGTGCTGTACTCTATTCTTCAAGCATTTGCAAGCTGGGACTATTCTTCAAGCATTTGCCGGAAAATGTCATACCTAGTACACAAACAGAAACACAGTGGACGTCCCTTTTGGTGGTGTATAGCTCAGCCTCCCTCACTGCAGATCGACAGGAATGTATACGTAGTATACATAGATGTAGATATGATACATAGATGTAGATGTATATATGATTGTATATAATATGTATATGTATATATATAGATGTATAGATGAGTAACTGATCTATGATGATGATGATGATGCACTGTGCAATTTAATTACCTAATTTCGTGACTAGTGACACGACGCAGACCCCCGCCACTATAGAAATCAATTTCGAAATTCTGGCAACTAGACTGAATTCTGCGTCGAACAAAAAAAGAAACACAATAAATCGGTTGAGAATTAAGTCCTGGACAGCGTACACAGGATTTTGTCGAAAACCCACGTTTTTTCGGCATTGATTTCCCCACCTTCTAAAAGTGAATTTCGAAATTCCAGTGACGTAGGGTACAACTAGACATTTTTCTGCACCGAATAAATAAATAAAGAACCAAGCGAATCGGTTGAGAATTGCGGCCTGGGCTGCACATACAAGATTCTGCCACACACACACACACACACAAAACTATGGTCCCCCCCCCCCCCCCCTTTCTTCCCATGGATTTGAATTCAGGATGATCTGAAACGGATTTGAGCATTCCCGGCTCAGTGTTGACCTCTTCTAACCAGATCAAATACATAAGGACGTCTCTTACTACTGAAGGACGTCCTAAAAATCTAGAAGACTATAAATGAAGTTCAAGACAAGATTTGAGAGCTTCCCACGGGAAGAATAGTGAGAATTCCAATAATTAGTTCCACACGCGGAGAAACTACGAGTTGCATGACACCACATGTGGCGAATGAGGAACTTGGGTGCTCATTTCTGAAAACTTCAAGATATTCTTGTTTCGAATTTGATGACGTACACTTGTCTTTATACTAAGTGTGCATTTATATCAGAAGGCCAATTGGACTACGACAGGATGAACTATTATTTTCGAAAACCCAGCCGGATAATAGATAATTCGAGGAAATAAAGCTTGGTGTCTTGATACAACTCCTGAATCATTGCCTAAATCAGAATTACTTCCAACGATCAGCCGAGGTAATTTCCCGATCGAAAACCAGGAAAAACGCGAGCAAGGTTGAATTATACTAAACTCAAAATCGATTTGGCCAACCGAAGAACATTGCAATGGGTTCTGTGGCTGGGTTCCGTGTTGATGAGATATTGATGAAATGAACGACTGGTCAGATTGTTTTTTCATGGCTGCGTTCCAACGATCGGTTGAAATTACACTGAATGTGAGGAATTATAACGCTAGGTGGCGATAGCGTTATTTTAGATCGGGATAGCCACAGCCCGGTAATTAGCGCTTCCCCTCTACACTTCAATCTAAAATCGACTGGCGACAGCCGGAAGTTCCGAGCGTTTAAAAGGAACAACGTACGCCCTAACTAATTCAGTTTCTCACTCGCACCAGAAACAAAATCAAAGTTGTTAGACATTCTTTTCAACCAAACGTCTCCGTTCCACCGATGTTCCACAATTTTTTTCCGAAACACTGCCACGAACCGACCATTTTAAATTATGATTCAGCTTTCTAATATTAAATTTAAATAATTTAATCGTACCCATTAAAATAATGGATATTTGAGTATTTCTTAATGAGGATTGCGGAAAGAGGGAATGGTAAATATTTCGAACCGACAGATGACTGACGTGAGCCGCATTTTACTAAGAATATGGAACGGATGGTTTTGCCAGAATTCCGTACAAATTTCAATTACTGATGCCAAGAACAATGAACCACTCAATGGTAAGATTGTAACAGGTTCGTCAGAACTTTTCAATGTTGAGCAACTTACTCCTGTTGGGCCCTGGTTGTGATGGAGTTCAACACTTACCTGTAACAAAGGAAATTACAATAATTATTACCTTTTGGTGATTAAACAAAGAATGTTTGAATAATATGAGTGTAGAGCATAAAACCAATCTGTACGAACTACATCATAACAAATATAGGTAGGACATATTGTTATAAATATATAATTTTGCAATAAACTGCAGTAAGTTCCAATGGGAACTGATCATCGATCGGTTCAATAATTGATTTTGGAGTCTATATTACACCATATCACACCAACAAGAAGAAAATCTTGAGTTAGCACCACATGGTTTTGAGAGTACCTATGGCTCCTAAAAATGTGACGCGGTACTACGTGCTTCCACCGGCAACTTCCTGTCACAAGCTATAGCAGACCGTTCATTCTCATCATTTGCCTTCTGGAATATTAATAATTCACGTCGCCACTCAGCTCTGTTTGGGCGGCTGACGCTTGTCCCCATTTCGTTTGCCTTCGTGCCTCAGCAGACTGGTCTCACCTATCGATTGATATTTCCTCATATGCATTTTTAATGTTCAACTGTCTGAGTTCAACCAAGAAATCCTAGTATTATATGCAAGGAAAAGGCTGGTGAGAAAAAAACTCTCCCTCGCAGGTGGTTTATACCACGGTTAGGATCTACGTATAAATTAATTACATCAAGTTCCTCGCTAATACGTTCAATTTCTGTCTAGATCATGTCAGCTATGAGCTAAGTGCCTCATTGCGCTGTACCAAGTACCGAAGTCTTTGGGTTCTAGCCCGAAACAAGTCCAATACTAGTATGACTGTCATGAATACCTGTTCTATGAACTCTCTCAGTCTATTTCTTAACAAATCAGCTCTCATTGTATGAGGAGAAACACTATGTAGAGCAAAGATAGCGCTGTTCGAAAATTTGGTATGTATCCACTACATAATTAACAAAAATTTGCCTTACAGGTGCATAATTTATCAAACCTTGCTTTAATGGTTCAATATTATGTACTTGTGTCGCTATTTTCTTCAATTCCAGTTCAAATGATCCCAGCCTACCAGAAAGGAAGGGATCATTTACCTCAATCAAGTATCGAAGAAGGTAGCTGGAAACTTGCAAATTTGATTTCATATGAATCATAATACAGTAGACTTCAAAAAATACCTGTACTCAGGAGAAATCCGCAGAACTTGATAACATGCCTTAGAGCATTGGTATGTTTTATCGCTTCATCTTTCGTATTTAAGATGACACTAGATGACGAGCTGTGGGTCTTGTAAACCAATAAAAAGGTATAGTACTAGGGAACTGAGAGAAGATTAAATTCAAATAATAACATTTTATTCATACTACAGATTCCGTGTGTTCAACATGTAGTAACCAACCACCCAAAAAAAAAATCCAGAAATGATTCAGTGTCGCGTTCTCATGAAGCCGAAACAAATTATAATCGAACAAAAGGTGATAGTCCATTCAGGATGCTCAGATGCAGCCCAGGGGAATGGTTCATTAAATAAAATACGCATAATTAACTGCCTCTTTAAAAAAAGAAACGGCGTGGGCCAGGGTGAAAGGCGTTTATGGATTCTTGGGAAGGGAATAATACCTATAATAATAAGCTCGAATATAATAACTGAAAGCAACAGTTACAATGGAAGGGGAGAATCGTGACTAGGGTTTTCAACCTAGAAACACGTCATGATTTCTGATAACTGTCCATCTTTTCATGGTATTTTAGTGGAAGACGTTTTAAAATTCCATCCAAGGGTTGAGCAACTATAATTACTTGGTTTTCGGGGGGCTATTTCATTAGAGCTTACAGCGATAATTTTCAGTTCATTTGTGGGAAACGGGACAGTCGAGGCATGATAACGTTCGGAGAACAGTCACCTTCCAGCACAAAAATATTGGTTGAATGGTATCTCCGATTTCAGAGAACTGGCGTGAAGATAAGTAGATCTTGATGCGGTGGATCCGCTTGTTCGGAAAAATAGGGGCAAGCTCTAAATATGAGGGTTTCCATGAAGAACTTGTTGACAGGGGTTTTCTGAGATGTTAACATACGAAATTAGTTTTCAAGGTTCTTTTATTTTTTCCAATTTTTCCAACATCGCGCATTCCATGCTCCAGGAACAATAGAATGAGAACACTGGACTAATCGAGGATGGGGATAATGGAGCGAAAATTACTCAACACGGTTCTGATTCTCTTTACCACGAAATCATCATTAAGTACTTCCAAAATTGGAAGTAATTCACAAGATTAAGATTGGTAGCAATTTATGGAGGTATACTGTATAATCTCACTGACTAGAATAAATTCGAGGGTTCCTTCAATTAATTCTGAACTGTCTGTGTTCAATATTCAATAGAAACGCTGCAAATTATTACACAACGGTTTATTATTCATCTGTATAGATGCCCCTTCTCAATAGGTCACTGTTTTCGGATGTCAATACCTACCCTCGTGCACCCCCCCCCCCCCCAGGAAAGCCCTAAATCGAAATGGAGCCTGCCCGGGAATTACAGTTTCATAAAAATGCGCTGGATTCAATTGTTGTTAATATTAATCAATTCGATAATTAATTATTTGTTGTTATTCATGAAACAAAACGTGTTAAGTTACAAAACTGTCAACTCCAAAATAACCAGCATTCTTCAAATGAAATAATACCACAGAACAACCCACTCGATTTCAGACTTCCATGCGTGATTATAATCATGTGTTCCCTAGCAGTGACTTCTGGGCCGGACTTATGCCGTTTCATTCACGATCATGTAAACGAAGCTTCTCGGTGCAAGCGAACGAAAAATTCTTTAGTCCGAGATTAACTTAAAAACGTAAAAAAAAACAAAAACAACCTTCCAGAAAGGGTTCGAGCTACGGCGTTCTGAAAATTTCCCCCCATTTTTCACCCCTTAGAAATGACTGACAGTAACGGCGAGTTTCGCGGAGTAGGCCCCAAATGGAACCCACAAACAAATTTCTTTAATTTTGGTTCATGGTAACTAAGGAAAGGGCGAAGTACGGAGGATGGACAGAAATGTTTTAGTTAGATCTTCGGATTCTACGAACCTTGAAAGGGAAACCAATGCTCGATTCCAACGGTTCATTATCGAAAATAATAAATCAAAATCAGAGGACTATCCGCTAATCCTCGAAAAATGACCGTAATTTAAGTTTAAAGAATGGGAGGCGAAACTACACGGAGAGCTAATGGAGCGACCCTCAACGGAAGGGCGATGCACCAGTTGAAATACAGCAAATGCGCTCAACTTTTTAGAGGCAAACTTGAGCACGGTACTAAATGGGGTCAGCAACCCAAGTTTTTCAATGGGAAACTTATGGGGAGACAGCTGAGTGTCGTGGAGGTTGTTAAGTCGATAAAGGCAGGCCAACCGGGAAGAAAGAAGATTCTTATCTCAAACCTCAGGCGCCCCAGTTGCGATGGATATTAGCATCCGCGGAGTAAGGGCCAGGTGAATTACCGTGCACTTTTCAACTTGATTGTATCCTTTCACTAAAAATACCTGAGTGACTAGTGTAAGTGACTAGTGTAAGTCAATGTAGTCAAATAAGATACATTCAATACGATTTTGTCAACCCACTACCAAAAATCCAGTAGGTACTGTTACAAGCTCAGGTACTAAAGTCACTAGTAATAGCGTGGAGAGTGAACGCATAGATGACTATTGGTATTGGAGTGTGTATGGGGAGTTACATCGAAAACGGATGCAGGAGAGGCCGAAGGGAGTGTTCTCTTTACGCTTCATTGAAGACAGCGATATCGAGCTACAGAGGTAGCACTGACCAGTTGAATATGAAACTAAATTTGTTGTAGGTAATCAAAATTATTAGCTAGTGATGAGATTCAAGGGATAGATGCATGTTTTTGCAGTTTAGGTTTCACAATTGGAATGATCACCATTCAGTCACCAATATTCAGGAGAAATCCTATCAGGTTCAGGCCATAAAAAGGTTTGGAACGGAGCCACTGTGATCAATTCAAGTCCAGCGGAAGTGAGGAGAGGATTCTTCAGGTAAAGACAGTTGGGAGTTTGACTTTTACTCGTACATGCTCATCAATCCAGGGTGGCCACTCGATCAGGATTTTCATTTTCCCTGACTTCCCTGACCTTTTTGTCGATTTCCCTGACTTACCGAGATTTCTGAAGCCCGACTTCCACTTTTTCCGGATTTCCCTGCTTGAATTTTAGCATATTCCCTGTCAAATTTAAATGTCTAAAGGGTAAATAAACGGGTAAGTTGAACTATTATATTATCACCCTGAATGATTTATGTATCAATTTATTAATGTCCTAACCTAAATAAATTTCTGATTTAGAGGCACGATCGAGCCACAAGAAACACCAAACAGCGTACAGTAAAGCGAAGTACCAAGCGTCAGCACAAAAAACGCTGCAAATCCCTACACAACGGTTTATTATTTTGTACAGAACACCCTTCTGTTACAGATCACACTTCTCTGTATAGAACACCCTTCTGTTACAGATCACAGCTCTCGGTATAGATAACCCTTCTATATAGATCACAGACCCTCTGTAGCTTGTTGCTAAAATAATTCTATCAATGAAGAACAGTTGTAGCTAAAATGGCAAAAAGATAAGTTCAGAAGGGAAATTTTTGATCAGGAGATTGAACCCTACCAGGATTCAAGTCCCGGTAGGGTTTCGATCTCAGGAATTTTGGCGTTACAATCCGTCACTTACACCACTGCGCTAAAGCGCCCACCTGGCCGACAGACCAGTGATGTGAGCTCTCAACTCAGCTTGATGCCTGCATTCACCCAGCTCTTTACGGCAAATTGGCCAGAATCCCTATCTCGGGTTGAAATGTCCAAGAATCCCTATCTAGGAAAATTTTATTTTGAGGTGTGGGTTTTCTCGGATTTTTAAATAGTTTGATTTTTTTCTGAATTTTTCAGACTATCCGGAGCATTCTACGATGTTGCCAATTACATGCCAGCCCTCAGCTTGACACAGCTTGCATGCACTAGGATCCGACAAGTGCAAAGGCACGATGCAAAGACGATGGACGATGTTATCGAAACATCGATGTTTTATTATCGATTTTGAAAGGCCCGATATTATCGAACATCGATGTTACCTTTCCGATATCAATGATAAACTTCGATACCATCGATGTTAGCTGAATCAATACCGATGTAATTGTAACTGTAAAATAGAGGAAAAATAGAAAAATTCATGTTTGGAAAGAAACTGGTGGAAGTGGAAGAAGAATACCCCGTAGGATTATTCTAACGCCATCAATTACTGTTCAAGTAGCCTGTCGATTGATTCATAATCGAATTTATTCTCTAGAACCCACTCGTATTCCCACAGGCTAGGGGGAGCTGAGGGGACGGATGGGGCAGTGATGACATCTTCTACTCCGTGCCGATAGGTGCGCTACGCTCGCGTTGCACGCTCTGAACTTATCAGAAGACCGGCCACAAGCAGAGAGGCAAATTAGGCGCGTCAGTTCAAAATCAAGAAAACGGTGGACGAACGGTAATTTTCCCCGACTCGCCAGTCGATTTCCCCGATTTTTTCTTGACTTCCCTGTGAAACATTTTTTTTCCCTGACTTCCCTGACCGGTGGCCACCCTGTAAATACCTTTCATACCTGTGCATGTACGCAGGCATTTGGCATGAGCATATGACACAAACCCCATGAGCTTGTTGCCAGCCTGGACTACGGACTGTTGGGTACGCAGCGACGTGCTAATTCCCATCAAAAATATGCTTCCGGGAAGGTTTAAACTCAACAATGTACCACAAAACAAGAGTTATCTCTCTGCAAATGGGCTCTTACGTCAATATGAATAGTTAGGGGCAGGCGCAGGGGTTGGTGGTAGTGAGGATGATCGCTACTCGGCACCTTCTTCCAACGGAAAAACAGCATACAAGCGTAAACGGTCACCATTTTGGTACCAAGCGTTAGTGCTTGTTATCCAGTCGGGAACAGGACATAATTAGCTATAGTACTTGAATAATGAGTATTAGAACCAACATCCTTAAACTGTCTTGACTCGAGACAATCAAATTATGATGTTGTTATTCAAACCTGTAACGATTTAAACACATAAGTTACAAAAATTTTAAACCACAGAAACGTAGGCTACAGATAAATCACGATGACGGGAAAGTATCAGAAAGTGCTACTAACATCCCAATCGACCTAACGAGTTTGTGATGACGCGCTGAAGTTACTCCGTTAACCGAACAACAGCTTTCTCATCACATTGGACACTGGAACGAAGTGCAGTTAAAAACCCGTTAAAGGCCACAAAGTTCCGATCGCTCAACGGAATTCCTCGTTTCGGGAGCCACCAGACAATGAAGGCACCGTTTGTTCTTCAGTTTATGAGAAGAAAATCCACCAGTCTGGTGGTTTCGGTCGAAAAATTGGATTGCGAACTGAATTCACTTGATGCGCTTACTGACTAACAACGCTAATGTCCTAGCATAAAATGAATAAAGCAAATGGAAGCGAAAACAGGTAGGATCACAGATCAGTTGAGAAAATCATATCAGAATTTTCTCTGACCACTCTCCCATGATGAAATTCTAAAACGGTTTGTCTGTGGGACCGAGTGACGGGTAAGAATATTTTGACAAGGAGCAGCTCGAATCAAGTAAGCCCTGGTACTGATCTTCCTTTATTACCCAGTAATACTGAAATTCTGAATCATCAGTTGGACTGTTGTAAGAACGATTTAGACGGGAGCAGGTGGCTTCCGACAGACTGAGAGCCCTGATAAAACTGTCTTGTATTCACATCATTCGAAGAAGAAAACCGGAAGTTAAAAGGGAAACAGCGGTTACACGGAGCAGTATTTTAATAACCATATTCCATTCTGCTCGCAGCTCCGAAACTCACTCTCAAGAATATAATTTTCGTGAATTCGTGGTGAAAGTTGGATTACCCTTTGAACTGATTTACCTTGGAAAGCGACTTAAAGTTTGCGATAGTTTTAGCAGATCACTCTGAGGTGGTTTTTCATTTTAAAGAGAACTCAAACAAGGCGATATTAGGTTGGCCTTAAAAGTCAGAAATGCTGAAGTCGAAGGGTGAAGACCAACTTGTCTTGTAACGGTACGGGATGCGGCTGCCCCTAACTGGGTTAGTCGTACCAGTGTCGACTTATTCCGAACCTCTTCAAGTTTTTACCCTGGTTCCAGTACTTCCCTCACACCGGTGAGATCGGAGGGATTTCAGAGGAAGGTCACTAGGAAGCTATTCTAATGCAAGGTCGAGCCAATGAAGAGCGATTTAGAAAATTACAGACGCTATCAATGCAATACTGTTACTACATACAGTTCGAGGGAAAAACAACAAATAAAACAACATAATTGAAAAGTTGTCTGTTCCCACGGAAATTAAAGGTGACAAAGCTATTAAGAGAGCATACACAATTGGTACTTCATCTGCAGCAATCAATAACCGAAAGTGAATTAGAGAGCTTAGGACATAATATATATACCTTATGATGCTGATGGAGACAATAATTCTGACAGTAGTCATTCATGTTCTCATCTTCTCGTGATAAAGCCCATTAAGTAATTCCACTAAGGTTATCTTAGCTGTCCCGTGTCGTCTTCATGTTCTTTTCGCATACTCCCAATCTCTTCTATTACTTCTCGTACCACTTCTCGTTATCGCCGTCGAAGAAACTTGTAAAGATTCCCGGCTTATCCACATGCCGGTTCCACTTTTCTCCGAATGCGGAGAGGCAATCCCATTGTTTCATCTGCACGAATCCTTTCTTTCCAACCTATCGATTCGATTTGTGCCAGGATCCTCCTTGGGACGGATACTTTGCGGTCTCAAATCTATTGTTTTACTATTTGAGCTCGTTTATATATGACCTCGTTTACTGGTTTATTATTCTGTGAATAATACACCTATGTATTCGCTCAGCAAAAATTTTTTATAACACCCCCAACATTTTTTCTTTTCCGTTTCAAGGTGCGTAGATTCCAAAAATGCAATGTCCGTCCGCCATATCACGTGTACCGGCTTCATTTTAGGTCTAAAAAAGTCTTTATTTCGCACAAATGCTCCATTTGGGCCCTAGTTGTGTCCCGAAACTTTGCAGCCCGATCGGAATATACCCAGGGATGTTATGAGTGAAAATGTGTATACAAATAGGTACTTAGTAACATGTTAGCAACATGAGCTTTTGAGGTATCGTTTCCCATGTTTTTGGGGACAAGAAGACCGAATTTGACCGAAGAGTGGAAAATTGAGGTTCTACCTAATGTTCAGCTCCCAAAATTGATTTTTTATGAGTCAAAAACCTGGGAAATCGTCTGAAATCACCACAAATTTGTATAACAACACTAGAAAAAGTGGATCAAGACGATTAAATGATATATAATGAATCATATAATCATATAATAAATGAGCAGCCAACATAATAGTAGGTGTGTCCAATAGAAAAATAAACCCATGTGACAAGGACTTCGCAGCATTTTTTTCCATGTGCTTCTTGTGGAGGATTTGGTTGAACCCCCATAGCTTTCAAGCATTCCAGTTCTGAAATTAGGCCACTACTCACATTGGAAATGGAAGCCATGTTATAATGGTACGTAAGAAGGTAGGTATCTAGTTGACTCTTTAATTGCGTACCCAACGAGATTGGTTTCTAACGGTATCGGTTGATGGGAAGTCAATTTTTCAAACGACAATATTATTCCGAATACTAACAATAACTTCCGTGCTAGTGCCATTTGTCGTTTTATGGTTCACAGCATGATTGGTTTCCTCGCTATATTGACCCTATCCTTCAGTATAACGTCACGTTACCTACTTATAAAACCTATTAAATCCGCAGAACTAATCAACTTATCGCTTACTACTTAACTCTCTCGCGAGTATATTCTGTAAACCGATCTGCGTTACTGAGGCCCAAGTGAGTATGTTTTGTGACGTTTAACCATCATCAAAGTTTCCAGTGGAAACAAGCAATCATTCTCTCGAGCAGTAAAGTTTGTTTCACTTCATGAATCTGTCCTCAGTGCAGGGCAGTCAACTCTTCAGCTGAGGATAGTTGTTGTTGATTTTGCATTTTGATTTTTGATTTATGTGGGGATGTTTACCGAGATTAAAAATCGACATTTTGAATCTATAAAACTTCTTACTCTACCCTCAAGTACACTGCAGAAAACCGTACCCGCACAGAAACTTGTCTTCATCAGGGCTTCGAAACATGAAGTTTGCATCAACTGGATTTTTAGAACGTTCTGAACATCAGTTCCATAAACCCACTACTGCTCACCTATTTGCATGACGGCGGCCCTCGTAAATTCACTTGATCTTTTGGAGGGCAAATGGAGTCTAGCTTTCTTTACGGATACGGTCAGAAAGCATCCACAGTTTGGGCGGAGGTTATCCACTTGCGTGTACAGGGTACACCCCGTCTCGAATGCAAAACGCATTCAGCTAGGTAGTGTAAATCCCCACAAAACCTGTCTTTTTCGCTTTAGTTAATCTGCCTACCAAATCATAATCCCCATAGAAAAGGGAAACTCTTGAAACGAAAGTATTAGGCCTATTTTTTTAATACTGTAAATAATATTACCTAGTCGTATGATTGAGAGGCTGAGTCTCCCTTCTTGTAAACAACATTCAGTGGGATAGGCCGTGATCCGGACGCGGAGCGAGTTTTCGCGGAATTCACCAAACCCGCACCGGGTCAAGATGACCACATATTTACTGGGGCTAAGGCACAGTTCTTCGACTTTCTTTTGAAGAAATCTGAATAGCTAGACACGACGCTTTTTCTCATCTAGGAATCTGATCGTACACATCGATACCATGGTTACTTATCCATCTCCTACAATGAGTGATTATTACTTCAATGATAAACCACTGGAATCGAGCAAGGGACAACAAAGGAAACGAGATGAATGGACCGCTTTTGCCATCATAAACACGAAATTGTCTATCAAACTCTGTACTGAACCTAGTAATCCACAGATTATCTTTTCACATATTCTTTAGGGAAGATCTAACAATCCTCAATGATACAGTACGAACGTACACAATGATATAAAATATTAACAAAAAAAACCACAGTCATGCAGCATGGCTATAAGAGCGAATTTTCGAAGAAATAACTGATTTTATATAAAATGTGATGTTTGGGATATCCCATTCAAATATGGGCAATCTTAAACTTATTGGGTAATTATAGGTATTCAAGTATGACACTATTCAGTTAATTCGGTATGCATCAAATATGGGCATACCTACGTAACAAATTTTTTGTTCCATTTTTTGCCGAGTAACACCTCGGTTTGTAGATTTTCCAACGCTGAACACGATGGTGAAGTCAGAATTGCGATATCCCATTCCGTTATCAGATTAGAGCAGACGAACCAGGAAGAACATCTCAAGAAATAACCACGTTCCTTCATATTCAAAGTGCTCTAGTTTGAGAATGGAATGAGATATCGCAATTCTGATTTCACCATCGTGTTCAGCGTACAAAAACCTTTAAAATGAGGTGTCACTTGTCAGACTTTTTCATTTTGGGAATTTATGGGTAATTTTCCCCCCATAAAACTCCCCCTTAGAGTGACCCGATTCTGCCCATCTACGAACTTAGCCTGTCGATTGCTAAGACAGATTTTTCGTGCAAATTTGAACTTTTTATCTCAATTCTTTCTAGAGTTATCGTCTGGAATGACACATACATATATAAATATATAAATATATATATATATATATATATATATATATATATATATATATATATATATATATATATATATATATATATATATATATATATAATTTCTGGTGTCTTTCGGTAGTGAATTCAGGATGGTCTGAAACGGATTTTGGTATAAAAATCTTTCGGAAATTCGAGTTTTAAAAATTTTGGACCGAGAACAATAGCTTCCTTTTCTTCGAAAATTCGCTAGAATAATGAGGCCTACCAAAAGGAAGACTAAACAGCAGTCAGAACGCCATAAAACAATCGATAAAGTCAAATTCGCCATAGGTACTTTCAGAAACCGGTATGGGAATAGAACCGAATGAATAGAAAATTTAACCTTATCAGTGGAACACCTTCATCTCACACGAAATGAGCCAAAGGGCGCGGGACCCAAGTTTAATTCTCTCGACGCCTCAAGTCAAGTCAATAGCAAGTTGATTGAGCACCTAAGTTTACACTCAATATTTATATTACAGTGGTATCAAAGAGGCCTATATTCCTGCCCTAGTTCTGCGTTATAGTTGTAAATGTAAGAAATTTGCCGGTGTGCTCAGTCAGCTGATAGGGAGTCTTTATTTCATTCTCAGTGGGGAACCTTGTCATGCTGGTTGAGAGGTTCTCAGTCCTGCTAGTTGTACCTGCTAAGGGAGACTTTTGTCAAAAATTAGCAAAATGTGAGATTCTGGCGGTTTCCGCTTGACGAAGTCCCTGGAGTGAGCCACCACCCATTTCACCTTCGACAAAACGTTGGAGGTAGCTCCGTAGCCATAATTTCAACATTCTTTTGTCGTTCGGATTATCAAGATCCAGAGGTCCAGCGTATTCGCAACTACTTTCTGATGCGACCGATAAGGAACGTCGAAATGAAAACCAGGGGTTAAGGAACCTTTGCATCCCCCAAGCATTATAAACCCAGGGTCGGGCGATGGAACAAATTACCCGGTCATTAGAAGCGTTACGGTGAGCGATCATCAAACCCTGCCTCCTGCCCTCTTTTCAATTAAAGCAAGAATGAGAGCGCACGCTTCGCGTTCTGGATTGAATGGAAAATCTAGCGTCTTAATCCCGAACGTTACCCCTGTTGTGTCCGGTATCAACCGAAACTCTGGGAAAAGGCATCCGTCCGCACACATTAGTTCTGCTACGAATGATTTCTCGTATTAATTGGATGATTTTCATCAACTGCACTTGACCAAAACTCGAGAAGGCCAGGCGGAAATCAACCATAAGTACGTACACCTTTCAAGCCAAGAAATTTGGCTCTCAAGGAATGATTCTAGATCTTGAATGATTCTAGTTCTCCACCAGGATTGGACGTGTGATGGGTTAACGTACGATTGACCCCCTTCGTCCAGGAACAGGGTTACAGGATGTAAGGACTCGTACGTGACATTTCCAACGCAATTACTAGTAACTTCACGAGTGCTAGAGCTGTTCCGAAGCTAGGCATTCTTATTAGGAGAGCACGTCCACAAAGAGGATTGCCAACAGAGGGGAAACGTGGAACAATTGTAAAAGAGAGCTATTAGTTAGCAGATGACAGAATTACTACAAAACTTGTACTGCGAAACTCAAGTACTATAGAACATCTACCTGTATAGTATCATGTAGGGTGTGGAAGAAATCAGGGAATATCTCTCTTCGATAAACCAAGATGTGCACCTTAGTTTATCGATATACCTACGATAAACTACAAGCAGTTATATGACCATAACTAGAATTAACACTCAGGACATAAGAAAAATAAGGCCAATGGCTGTGGTTAGAAGTAGGTTGGATCATTTCCACAAGATGCGTGAAGGAGAATACTTGTGGTAGTTACTTTGAGATTGTGGGGCCAGCCTCAAAATTATACAAATAATTTGATTTCGCGCTCGTGCATGCGCGAAAGTAATGAGATATTTATATTTTCCTAATCAAACCAACAGGCAGTCAGTTCCAGCATAGCAATGGTAAGGGGGAAAAAAGGCGCGCTGAATGCTCGGATTCGAACTAAATCACTCGCGATGAAATCGTGGAAACCCATTTCAAAATAAAAACGGAATTATTGAAAGGTTGTCTATTTCCACTAATACACGAATAATACACTGTTATACCGGTTGTTAGAGGTTTTTGGGAGTAGGTGCGAGTGGAAATAGACAACCTTTCAATAACTCCGTTTTTATTTTGACGCTCAGGTTCTTAGGAACGAGGAACGACCAACCGAAAAAACTCCACGGTGCCATGAAGGTTGATGATTTTTATCTGGCGTAGTGAGTCAGTTGGGCTATCCATAAAACCATTCG
This sequence comes from Leptopterna dolabrata, assembly GCA_954871275.1. Lineage (NCBI taxonomy): Eukaryota > Metazoa > Arthropoda > Insecta > Hemiptera > Miridae > Leptopterna > Leptopterna dolabrata. The sequence goes on from OX940981.1 coordinate 43,691,630, forward strand.
TGATGCTCGCCAGACGTTCTTAAATACGCTCTAATAATCGCAGCACGGATTGCTTTCAAGCAACACTGATTCCAGAATAAAGAATTAGGGCAGCGAGTAACCGCGAAACTGCAGCCGGTCTGAACAACACACTAACCCACAATTTCATCCCTACGTCAACCGATACGGCATCTTACTTATAGTTTTGCTCCTCTTGATGGAAAAATGTCGAGAAACTGCGTTGACAGTAACAACAGCAGGCGCTAATTGAGATGAAATAAAAATCTCTTCCATAAAATAGTAACGGTTACGCTTACTATTTAATTGTAACCCACCAAACCCATACTGATTGGTTTTGGCCGGAACTCGACGAATCAGGACTATCTTCCCAGTAGAAAGGGAAGAACAAACTAGGAATTCAGGAGTGATATAATAAAACGGATTTGTATGGAATCAAAGGACCCCGCACTTTTTCAATGTAGAAGTGGTTTCACTAGATCGAGCCAGAATTTGGCACGGGGCTTCCTTTCAGTCTCCTGAACAAAAGTCTCAATGGGCACAAAAAAATCTACCGTCAGGATTTTGAGCTATGGCCAGATTAAGCGCTTCAAGTTCGACTTTTTAAACACCTTCAATTGCTTATCTCTCTAGGGATGCATTTTAGAGAAAAAGTGCAAGAGTAAAATCGTCCAAACAACTCGATGCCATACTTGTTTTAAGTCAAAAAATGTTTCTTCATTTTTGGCCAATAAGTCCCCGTGTGCTTATGTATAAGAAAATATAAGAAACGTTAAGAAACATTTTTTGACTTAAAACAAGTATGGCATCGAGTTGTTTGGACGATTTTAAGACGATTTTACTCTTGCACTTTTTTCTCTAAAATGCATCCCTAGAGAGAGATATAAGCAATTGAAGGTGTTTAAAAAGTCGAACTTGAAGCGCTTAATCTGGCCATAGCTCAAAATCCTGACGGTAGATTTTTTTGTGCCCATTAAGACTTTTGTTCAGGAGACTGAAAGGAAGCCCCGTGCCAAATTCTGGCTCGATCTAGTGAAACCACTTCTACATTGAAAAAGTGCGGGGTCCTTTCAGGAATCTAGGAAAATCGTTCAAAACTCATGGACTAAACCTGTTGGTCCTGATTGAACACCATATTTTTCGAACATTCGCGAAAAGGCACTACAACCCCTTACTTGAGATTCGATGGTGGTTAACACGTGCCAAATCAGTGAGGGTGGAAGCTGGTTATATGGATCAGGTACTCAATCAAAATGATTGGCTTATAATTTTGGAAATTGTTGATATCGACGTTGCCTTGGGGGGGATCGCGGTCTTCCTTGCCGCCCGGATCACATCATCGCGAGGCCTGGGAGCGCGGTGAAACACCCGAGAGACGGGGAGGTATGCGGCTGACAAAGAAAACAGTTAGCCCAGGGACCCTCCGGAGCATCTAACCGTCACGCCTTCGTCGCGACAACAAAAGATGCTTCTTGCGACACAGGCAAAGACCTGAGAAGAGGATTCGTCTCCCCAGGGCCTAAAGGGAAGGAAATTGCGAGCCTAATGCTCTTCTCAACAGTCTGGAACGGGGGTTCCTCCCTATGAATATCCAATCTAGACCAGATTTGAAGGTTGAAAGATCCGACCACAATAGAAACCCTTGTTTAAGCCTTAGGTGTGTCCTTTTGTCTTTGTAACTACTACATCCTTCGGTTCTTTGAATTCGACAAAGACCCGCTCATTACGGTAGCTTGTCTCATATAAAAACTTCGTAGTTTGGAACGAACTCGATTCGTCGATTAGAGGACTCATCCTGCGGAAACTGCCGGTGAAATCTGTCCGTTGTTCCCATTCTTACCACTTTCAATACCTAAGTTTCACAGAACGTGAAAGAGGTGGGCGTTCGTTTCCAAGATCAACTATATTCGATAATTGTTTTCAAGTAACACAAAACAAGTCGCTACAACGAGCGATTTCGGGCAACTATGCCTTATTCTTGGACCTTTTGCCCTCGCTCAAATAGTTACTGTGATCAGAATAACATTAACAGCGGAGGAGAATAGAGAATTTACTCTAAATGTAGGCCTGGAGAAACATAATAATTACAAGTTATCACTGAAATGCTAGATCTCACAGAATTGGAAGGAACTGAAAATGGGATTGAAATTGTGGCCAGATGAGTCCTCGAATTTCGAAGTTGTTTTGGGGCTGAACCAATGGGAGTCATTTTTGTCGCCATGAATGGAAAATCAACCACTCATGTCCTACTAACACGGAAGCACAGCCATCACGAATATTTTAGGTATAGGATCATCCCTGCTGAAAAAATTAACGACCCACATTCTTACTAATATATCTAAAATATGCTTAAAACAATCAGAAAGCGGATGATTTCATTCAAATCTCCGAGTTCACACCAAACTTGAATCATTAGGAACATATGACATCGGAATGCTGTGGGATTCTGACTCACGATTGACAGCACAGAAGTCAATCGTTTGCTTGTTCTAAGTCCTCCACTTCACTCCAACGCATCCGTTTGAAAGAGAGACAATGGGTGACTCGAACGGTTGTTCAACAATTGAATTCAATGATGATAATTCAATTTGTTTTGGGAGAGAGCCTCGCCGTTTATTGGGGCGATGTCCTCTCAATTCAAGTACACAGATGTATTTATAGCAGTAACTAGTTGGGAAGCCAAATACCGACGATTTTACAAACTCAAATGTTCCAGTGAATACATTTCAAGTTTGCATATCAAAATCTGTTCTAAAATTTTGAACGCCGTTCATAATTCTGATATTGGTGGAGGTATTAATATATATATTATCATCTTATTTTGTCTCCAGATATTATATTATATGACTACCGTACCATCTTCCTTTCTTCCGACTTTCAAAAGCAGTTCCCTCCATTCTGAAGTAGCTGCCAGACCTATTAAAGTGGCTGCGATAACAGTCCTCAGCGTTGCACCCAAGAGGCCTGGAAGTTCGAATCGTTTTTTGAAGACGTTCCTCCTATTTTTAACCCGTTGAGTGTCGTGAACCTTCGCTCTCGAGTCTCGAGCGAGAGTGCATAGGCCGTTGAGGCATTCATAATCGATAATCCTCCCAGAGTCAATAGTTCACCACCCCTACCTTCCTAGTAGTTAACGGACGTAAATCTTTCGCCGCATCCGTCAGAAAACACACGCGATGACGAACAGTGGAATCCCGACTTTAACCATATGCATTTCAGATGGAATTGTTGAAAATAATTTCTTCACAGCCACAGCTAACCGAAGGAAATTGAATGTAATTTCATAAGTAGAGTTAGAGAATGAAAATGAATAGGTATTGGAAGTTGCGGTAATACCAAGGACATGGATAACCCGAAGAATTCCGTTGCAGAAGACCCATGGTAGAATTTGAACTCCATCTTATACATACCGCCACAGGCACCTTTTGGTTGTATACATACATGTCTCATTGCTAGGAAGCCAGCCCTGCAATTTTGTACGTGATCTGTGAATTCACCTGTAATTTTTTTCGATAACTAGTTTTATCCCGAATTTACCAATTTCTCCAAGCGTCATTTTTGGCATGGGGAGAGGGAGGGAGGGGGGGGGGGGGCTACGTCAACATGATGTTGAACCATTAGCGAATTTTCAAAGAAAATGAAGCTATTGCAATGGCTTCGAAATTTAAATAATATAAATTTTTGGAAATTTTCTTCATAGAAATCCGTTTCAGACCATTCTAAAACGATTCCTGAAATTTAACACTTTTTTATATGTATATATATATATATTTATTTATATATGTGTCACTCCAGACGATAACTCTCGATAGAATTGAGATAAACAGCTCAAATTTGCACAAAAAATCTATCTTGGCAATCGAAAGGCTAAGTTCGAAGATCGGCGAAATTGGCCTACTCTAAGGAGGGTTTTGGCGCATTTAAAGTGCGCAAAAATTACCCAAAAATCCCCAAAATGTTATTTTCCAACAAGTGACCCCTCATTTTAAAGGTTTTTGCACGCTGAACACGATGGTGGAATCGGATTTTAGATATCTTGATCCGTTCTCAAATTAGAGCATTTAAAGTGCGCAAAAATTACCTAAAAATCCCCAAAATGTTATTTTCTAACAAGTGACCCCTCATTTTAAAGGTTTTTGCACGCTGAACACGATGGTGGAATCGGATTTTAGATATCTTGATCCGTTCTCAAATTAGAGCATTTAAAGTGCGCAAAAATTACCCAAAAATCCCCAAAATGTTATTTTCCAACAAGTGACCCCTCATTTTAAAGGTTTTTGCACGCTGAACACGATGGTGGAATCGGATTTTAGATATCTTGATCCGTTCTCAAATTAGAGCATTTAAAGTGCGCAAAAATTACCCAAAAATCCCCAAAATGTTATTTTCTAACAAGTGACCCCTCATTTTAAAGGTTTTTGCACGCTGAACACGATAGTGAAATCGGATTTTAGATATCTAAATCCGTTCTTAAATTAGAGCATTTAAAGTGCGCAAAAATTACCCAAAACTAGGATAATCTTTAAACTCTTACCCCCACCCCCTTAGAGTGGTCAGATTGAAAAATGTGAGAAGTATTAATTGAAGACGAGAGTTCGAAGCAAAAAAGGGGGAGGCAAACGATTAGTACAACTCCTTGAATTTACCCACAGCGATCAAATAAATAAGCACTTAGTACAATTACGTAATAAACAAACGGTAGAATCAGGATGGACAAAACGTACAAATTAAAATAAATACGAAGAGAATATACATAGAAAACCAAATTTTAGACCGAAGTTTTCCTTTATTCAAAACCATAGCCATTAATTCGAATATTTCTTTGAAAATTCGCTCATTAAGTCATGCTGCATGACTGATTTTTTTGTTCTTTCAATCTGGGGATGGAACGCAATTCCGCCCAAAGACAAAATTTTGCATTCATGGCTAATTAGTTAGGAAAGTGGTTAAAAGCAACTGGATTAAAATCGAATTCAAAATTTATTTACGAACTGAACAATTATGTAACAAGTTCTTGATAAATTCCGAAGGCAAACAAAACCACAATTTTGCCAGCCCATAAATTAGATAACCAATTATTAATAGACTCTCGTACTTTTCCATTGTCTTCTAAACAAAAACGCTGAAAATTATTACACAACGGTTCATTATTTACCTGAATAGATGCCCCTTCCGCGAAGATCACTGTTTTTCTGTAGTCAATACCTACCCACGTGCTCCCCCCAGGAATGCCCCAAATCGAGTACTGAGCCGGCCCGGGAATTACAGTTTCATAAAAATCCGCGGGGTTCAATAATTCGATCATTAATAATTTGTTGTTATTCATGAAGCATAACGTTTGTTCAAGTTTCGGAAGTACCTACCACAAAGTCCGAAAGAGCCATCATTCTTCAAATGAAATAATATTACACAACAACAACTCGACTACATACAGCCACCCGTGATTATAATCAGTTGTTCCTAGCAATGATATCTGGGCCGGATTTATACTGTTTCATTCACGATCATAATGACGAAGCTTTTCGGTGCAAAGGAACGGCTGGACGTACAATGCTCCGGCTGGTCTCAAAAATTCTCTAGTTCAAGATCAATTTAAAAACGTTAAAAAAAGATTTCCTTTTATTGAAAATTTTTGAGCTACGGAGTTCCGAAAATGTCTACCCCTATTTTTCACCCCTTAGAGATGACTGACAGTAAGGCCGATCTTTGCGGACCAACTAGACCCCAAAAGGGACGTACTTAAACAAATTTCATTAATTTTGGTTCAGGGTAACTAAGAAAAGTGTGAAGTACGGCGTATGGACAGAAATTATTTTATTCCATTTCTACGTACCCTGAAACGGAAAACCATCAAATTTGTGAGGGGGTTTAACTTTTTTTTCATGCTCGAACCCAAAGGTTTATTACTGAAAATAATAAACCAATATCAGAGCCCACTGCGATATTCCCACTGAGTTACCAGGGGCGGATCCAGAATTTTTTTTCCGGAGGGGGTCACAGGGTAGAACAATATAAAAAATAACAAAATAACCAAACGAACAATACAAACCGAATTTTCAACCTTATGCCTAAACTCGTCCAATTTGTCTACTTACAAAATTAATTGTATTTATTTATAAAATTCATTGTTTATGTAAAAAATATTTTTCAATATCTATTAATTATTTAACTGATAAATGTATTTATTTTCAATTTTCTTCTAAAAAAGTGTCCTAATGTGTTTTCAAACAAATTGGTGCATTTTATGGCAGCGTAGCTAACTTCAGAGTTTGCAAATCAGTTATAAATGATCGTCCCAGTTGGAACTTATACAAATGTAAACAAATCACAAGTGTTGCTACAAACCAAATACAGAAAAAAATCAGTATTCTATAAAAAGTTTAATCGTAATTATTGTTATACCTATTTTGTTTCCAATGTTTTTTTTTTTGGTTTTTGCGTTTGTGAACAATTCGTTCAGCTCTGCTTTTTGAAATGCAGGCTGATTCTGGGGGGGGGGGGTCATGACCCCTGTGACCCCCCCCCCCCCCCTTGGATCCGCGCCTGTGAGTTACAACGGGAGTATTTGCAGAAGACAGGTTCTTCCTGTCTTGGTTAGGAGTGAGTGAGAGAATATAATTTTTATCAAAACCACAACTCGATATGAGCCCGCTACCTATCCCGCAGGTAGGCTTTGATGTATATGAGATTTTCATTCAGACCTTTTGCAAGCGCTTCCTGGATAATCGTGTCACATTCGAAGTCGCTCACTTTTACACAGAACACCAGAGTCACGCAAAAGTCGCGTGAGCTGTGTTGTGTGCGTGTTGATAGGCACATAAATAGGATATGGGATAGATAGTAACATATTTTTTTCTATTTTTTGCTCATTGTAATTTACTACAAAAGACTGTTTATTTGAAGTCATTGAGCCAACCAGCACCCTTACACCCCGAAAGATTCCAAGCAGAAACCACACGGGTAAAAATTACATGAGCCACGGTTTTCTGAATGCCACTTTGCCAAGAGTAACTTCTGGCCGCGATAACGACATTCTGAAGGAACACTGGTTCGGCATAGATGATACTACTGGTAGTTCCTTTTCTGATATAGAATGCTGGAACTTTCTCCGAGCCCTAGGTAAAGAAAATTTAGCGGAACTGAGGACGTGGATGTGAGGGAGTTTCTCCAAATTGGCCTCATCGTTTCGGTGGCGACCTTTCGCGTCTCCGTCACTGACGTTCCCCTTTGCGGAAAGCGGGAGGTTTGAAATTTCGAAGGTCTCCGGAGGCTAAATTCAATTTGTATAATCATAGACAACATTATGATATATTCGTACGAAGTTAAAACAAATTGGTCCACAGGCGAATCCACTACTTCTACAGGCCTAAAAATGAACACGATGATTGGGCTCACGCTATTATCACTTCCAAGAGAGTAGGTAATATCTAGCCTAAGCGAGTCTGTTAGAAATGGCAAGGACGTTGTTCCTTGGAATTGTTGTTTCAAATTCTGGCTTACAATCCGAATTCAGTTATTGTAGATTTAATTAGTCACATACTAATGATGGTGGGTAATGATACTAATGATCGATGGCCAGCCAGTGAGCTCTGCTGTAATGAATGTATTGCTCTACTCTACACTATAAAAACCCTGATAATTTTTAACTACACAAGAATTGTAAAACGCGACTGTTGTCGCATCCAACGTTCGTAGAATCTTTCTTCAGGATTTCCGAAACGTTATAGTCAGCAGCACTGGGAAAGTTGAAGTAAGAATTCGCCGAACAAACACGTAAAAATAATTCGAGTCCGATGCGAGCGGTATTACCACTGACTTGCAACGGAAGAATGATGGTAATAGAGAAAGCATACCATCCTGTCTCCGGTGAGAGCAGAATACAATTTCCACCACAAATTGTTTTCAATACCACAATATGCGCCCCTAAAAACGCCGCCTGTGCTAGACAGATGCGGCTACCACCACCCTTTGTGCAGTCTGGCATCAAAACATCCCACAACCAAACAACGGCCCACAAATCCGGGGGTGTTGAAGTAAACACTTCTGCCACAGTAATTTCAATGCTCTTTCCGTCCCAAGGTTGAGAGGCGGACTCTCAATAATTCAGGACAACAACAAGACAACAAGCAAGAAGCAAGGCAATCACTGATCCAAACAGTAGCAATTTGTCTGTAACAAAACTAGGACTTATTGCAGTAAACAATAAATACACTGAGACACTTTTCAGAACTTCTAGCCGGCGTAAAACTAAAGCAGATGTACAAGCAATTCAACCTTAGACACCAAGTCATTTTTTAGAATTTCACCAAGTTTATTTTCGAGGCTCGTTTACTTTCGATTTTGCAAATCCATCCCTTTGCACTGAGCAATCCAACCAAAACTACGAAGGTACCTAAAATAGTTTAGAGGAGACGAAAAACGATGATTTTCGTATTACCCTCGCTTTGACTGCTATGCTCTTAATTTGTTGTTACCCACCGACCAACTAACGAGCGTTCTACAGCGATTTTCAATTCAGTTTAAGTAATACTCCACGAACTGACTAATTTTGCCACCAGAAAAAGAAAATATGGCGCGACAGACCTAGACACGATTAAAATTTATCATAACCTTCACGTCAAGATTATCTGAATCCAAGACATGTAGGACTCTAATAAAATTGGATGAGCCAATCTATGAATCAGAGATTTAGCAAAATAAAGACCAATAAAATAAACGTCGACCAGTTTTATGGGTGGAAACGAAGAACGAGGGCAATAAACTATGGAATGCATCTCAAGAGAACAAAACTTATGTGAGAGATCTGTGAAGCCAAATCAATTGAAATTTTGTTCAACCACAGTATTTTTTGGGTTGGGTTTGAGTCAAATTGCAACGGATTGTGGCAATATTATATGGGTGCACCAAATCAGTACGAGTATTGAGTACTGGTTCGTTGGTGAGAGAAATGACAGCTTGCCATGAGCGTGTCAACTAATGGCGGGCGAGATCACTCTTGATCTCTCGAGATTTGAATAACACTGCCCAATAAACAGATGAAATCCCAATAGTATAGAAATTTGGCCAAGGAAATTACAGAGAACAGAAAACAGCAGGGCATTCGGAGCACATGACGCTTGATGTTGCAATAACGGTAATCAATTTCAGTGTTGTTCACGATGCACACTTTTAAGATCCGAAGAGTAAAACTGATTTGGCCTCCTCTCACCAAGATTTGCTCTTGTAGATGACACATATATATGAACTACGATGTCAAATGCCTACGATAATGTCGCCACTAGAAGTTCCATGGCAGATTAAAATATGGGATAGGTTGAGATAGCTTTGTTACATATTTTTCAGATTTTGACTAGCTTTTAGACAATAAGTATTACAAAAGTACAGTATACTTTGGAAAATAGCATTTGATTTTTGGAACCGACCAGTTTACGTTATGCACCACAGAAAACTAACAGTTAGTACATAGCTTGAATAAAATCATACCTACTAACTATTTTTCTTTAGTACCTAACCCACGACTTAGGCAGTCTGCAATACGATTTTAGAACTTATATGTAGGTACTTGGTACTTATTATAAGTTTGAAATGGTTGAAAGTTTGAATCACAGCAAAATGCTGTTTTTCTTTTGTTGAATTGAATTTCGCTTGAAAATATAGCAATAGGAATAAAATGACAGGGCAGGAAATATATAAAGAACTGCACATCTTACATTTTTTGGCGTTTGCACTCCTCTACCCCTTAAAACTCACTTGCACTCCTCCATTCTTAAAATTTAAAATGGAATTCATTTTTAAATGGAATGAACTGTTCAGGCGATGGAAGAGGGTTGAGCACGTGAGTTGGAGCAATGGGAATGATGAGAAGCTAAAAATCATCGGGACATTTAACGTTTAAAAGGACCAGGATTCCCGAACAGCTCAAAAGGATCAAGAACGTGACGTCAAAGCCACAGGGGCCCTGAAGTGTAACGGCGGCTGGGAAAGCCTGACGAATCTTACAGCCTTGCGACATCGTTTTTTCTCTCCTTGACTTGTGGATAAAGAAGAAAAGAAAACATAAACTTTTCATACAGAAACGAAGTTACCAAAGTACGCGGAAGGAAAGTATCGATCGACAACCTGTGACAGACATCAATCAAGACGCCAAAGGATCTTGAATCGCGATAAAACCAGTAGAGAACTCCCTTGATATTGCATCACTGAATCTTACAGGGTATTTTCATAGACGGGGAAGAAACAGAACCTCAAGTTGATGACGCTCCGTTCAAATTTGGCCGTAAATTTGATCGTTTTATGAATTTCAAGTCTACAACAGGACATGCATCCACCAAGAAACCTGAGGACCTGGAATACCGATAAAAACAGAAGGAGAATCCCCTCGATATTGCCACATTGGATTTAACAAGGTACGTCATAGGCAGTAAAAGAAAGAAACTGAGCCCCCAAGTCGATGACGTGCACTTCAACTTTGACCATAACATTTTGATCTTTCGAACCAGATCAGCACACTTAATAACACCGTACATAAAAAACTGATAGTAAGCAGTTATGAATAATGGTCAAGATGGATATTATGTTAGAGCATCTTCTCCCATTTGATGAATACTACGTCGACAACTCGAAAGGTACCTAAGGCTGTGAGATGTTAAAGCAGACGCTCTCAAAAATCGGGAACTGTGCGACAAAATCATGATCAAATGCATTACGAGAAAAGATCATGGAGGTTTCAATGAACTTTACTTGACGAAATTAATTTCATCCTGCCTTGCGGACCATTTAAAACTTGCGACAACGCCGTGATTTGTTTAACTAACCCATGAGGTTGAACAACCCTCAGGTGCGGAGGTTCTTATAATCGATATTAGTCCGAAGGTGTCCCGTTGAAAGAACTATGTATGAATGCAATGAGCAAAAGTAGAAAAGTCGCATACCGGGTTGTTGACAGATGCCGGTATTTCGAAGGGTGGTCCAAAACCATTATTTATTATATTTCAAGGCAAAGAATTTGAAAATTTCATGTACACCGCCATAAAATTCGATAATATTGTTAAATCAGAGGTATGGATTATGCAAAGGGAGACGTACCTTTTTTTGCCGTAACCGACATTGTCCAATTCGATGTGTCTGTATGCCGCGTAGGTAGCCATTTCACTGTTTTCTATCAGACGTGGAAGAAACGCCCGGGGAAAATTACTAAACTATAAAAAAAAATAAAAATAGGAAAAAGCCTGTGGAAAAGCTTGTGAAAAGCCCCTGTCACGAGGGTTGAAACTCACAGCGCACCGAGAACCGACGTAATGTCAGGGCGGGCGAGATGTTTGTGGTTCTTATAGGTCGACCGTCTCCCACCCCCGCAGGCCCATCGGAGGCCTCCCCACCCGCGGACTCCACGACGGCGGTCGCAGCGGCTTTCCTGGCCCTTCCCAGGGCGATCCGGAGGGGTTTTCCGAAGTAGCGGAGTATCCCTGCTGTTCAACGTGGTAATCAGTGGATCCAAAAGCGGCTCATTCAAGGGTTTCCACGCATGTGGAAGGAGGTTGAACAGGCTTCGAATAATATAAAAAACGCTGCAAAGTCCTTGTCACATGGGTTTATTATTCTATCAGACACACTTACTATTATGTTGGCTGTTCATTTATTATTTCTTTCATGTGAAATAATTGAAATAGCTATTTATGATGGTTTCTACCAATTTTGGCTCCCAAAACACGAATTAGGTACGCTCCTTTTTTTTTCCCCCTTTCAAATCATCTCTGATCATTGGTAGTGCCATTTAATCGTCTTGATCCACTTTTTCTAGTGTTATTATACAAATTCATGGAGATTTCAGACGATTTCCCAGGTTTTTGACTCAAACAATCAATTTTGGGAGCTGAACATTTGGTAGAACCTCAATTTTCCACTCTTTGGTCAACATCGACTTCATATTCGGTCTTCTCGTCGCAAAAAACATGGAAAACGATACCTCAAAAGCTCATTTTACTAAAACACAAAAAGTACCTATTTTTATACACATTTTCACCCCTGGGTATATTCCGATCAGGCTGCAAAGTTTCGGGACACAACTAGGGCCGAAATGGAGAATGTGTGCGAAAGAACGACTTTTTTAGACCTAAAAATGAAGCCGGTACACGTGATACGGCGGACGGACATTGCATTTTTGGAAACTAAGCACCTTGAAACGGAAAAGAAAAAATTTTGAGGGGGTGTTATAAAAATTTTTTGCTGAGCGAATTAATACATAGGTGTATTATTCACAAAATAATAAACCAAGAAAAAACAGGAATATAAAATGTTCAAATATGAACATATAATATTTGTGAACAATTGTTCAAACCATTTGGTGGGATACCAAGTAACTTCCGAGCAATTACTATAAGAAAAGCTGCAAATCCTTGCACAATGGTTTATTATTTTGTACAGAATACACTTCTGTTACAGATCACAGCTCTCTGTATAAATAACCCTTCTATATAATATAATATGTACTATTCTATACATATTATGTAGATTGCAGAACCTCCGTAGGTTAATACCTAACCCCGTACTCGTTACTAGGTACCTACCTAAATCACGAGTTAAATGTTGCTAAAATAATTCTGTCGATGACAAACAGTAACTAAAATGGCAAAAAGAAACGCAAATAATGAAGTTCTGAAGGAAAAATTGTTGATGTGGAGTGAAAAAAGCTGCAAAAGTACCTACCAACAAACCCCAGCCCCTTCTACGTAGATGGCATAATGAACCGTTGGGTAATAAGGAATTTACCGCTGTGCAATGATGGGTAATCATTTACCCATCAATAATACTTCAACGTTTGTTCAAATTTCACTACCTATCAACAAACTCCAAAACAGCCATCATTTTTCAAATGAAATTATATCTCGGAACAATCAACTCGACTTCATACTCCGTGATTACGTATAATCATGTGCTCCCTAGCAATGATGATCTCGGGCCAATTCCCGATTGTCAGCGCGTCCCTATTGATGATATTTGGGCTGAATATATACAATTTCATTCACCATCCTGTTGAAAATGCCTGTCGGTGAAAATTCAGGGCATTACTGTGAACGAACGGCTGGACGTACAATGCACCGGGTGATCTTCAAAAAACTCCCAAGTTCGAGAACTATTTATAACCGTAAAAAAAATTCGAGATAACGGCGTCCTGGAGATTTCAACCCCTATTTTCACCCCTTAGGGATGACTGACATTAACGCCTAGCTTCGAAGATCAAATAGACCCCAAATGGGACATAAACCGAATACTACACAACGGTTTATTATTTACTTTTATAGATGTTCACTGTTTTCTGTGGCCAATACCTACCCTGGTGCTCCCTAAATCGAGCATGCAGCCGGCCGGGGAATTATAGTTTCATAAATACGCGGTGGATTCAAGAATTATATCACTAATTATATTGTTATTATTCATGAAGCATAACGTTTATGTTAGTTTAAAAAGTACCTATCAACAAAATCCAAAATAACCATAAATCTTCAAATGAAATAAAATCTTGGAACAAACAAATCGATTTCATACAGCAATCAGGTGTTCCATTGCAATGATATATGGGTTAGATTTACACCGTTTAATTCAAGATTACGTTGACGAAGCTTTTCGGCGCAAACTTCAGGGCCTAACTGCGAACGAACGGTTGGACGTTCATTGCTCTGGGTGGCCTCGAAACATATCAAGTTCGAGACCAATTATCCTCCGGTCCTCGAAGCTCGGCCTCTCTAACGGGCGAAAAATAGGGGTTGCAATTTCCAGAACGCCGTACCTCGAAAACTTTCAACAGAAGGGAATGGTTTTCTTTACGTTTTCAAACTGATCTGGAACTAAAGAATTTGTTGAGACCACCCGGAGCATTGTAAGTACGTCCAGCAGTTCGTTTGCACTGAAAAGCTTCGTCAACATGATCGTGAATCAAACGGTATAAATCCGGCTCAGATATCAATGCTAGGAATCAGCTGATCCACGGTTCTGTGATATTATTTCATTTGAAAAATGATGGCTCTTTTCGATTTTGTTGATAGGTAATTTTGCAACTTGAACGAACGTTATGCTTCATGAATAACAACAACTAATTACTAATGATTGAATTATAATTCAATCATTAATAATTATTATTGAATCTCGCGCATTTTTATGAAACTGTAATTCCGCCTCCAGTAGGTACTTGATTTAGAGCTTTCGTGGGGGGACCACGAGGGTAGGTATTGATCACGCAGAAGGGGCACGTATACTGGTAAATTATTACACAACGGTTTATTATTTACCTTATGCATCATGAATAACAACAATGATTAGTGACTGAATTATTGAATCCCGCGCATTTTTATGAAACACGATTTAGGGTTTCCTGGGGGGAGCTCAAGAGGAGGCACTGACAAAGGAAACACTGATCTATACAGGTAAATAATAAACCGTCGTGTAATAATTTGCAGAGTTTCAATTCCATTTGGAACCATCAAATTTTATGAGGGGGGGGGGGGGGGGGTGTCCCATGCTCAGTTCCAAACATTTATTATTGAAAATAACAAACCAAAACACAGGGAAAGGGGCCCAACAGAAAGTATCAGCTCTATTGCCAAAATTCAACAACAAACCATGAAAATAGTAGGTCACTACCGAAGGTGACACGTATGAGCAGAAAAACTCCAGCAACTGATGGTGATGCGTAGCTACCGATTTTGTTTTTTTGTTCCATTAGGCAAAGAAATGACACTTTATTATTTATAGGAACTTAGGGTAAAAAGCAACAATGAACAAACTTCAATGAAGAACAAGGCAACACACAACTTTACGGCCAAACCTTGCTTTTTCAAATGACGAACCCTTTTTCAAACCTTCACAGTCCAACGGTGAGAGAAAAGTATGTCATACAGCAGATCACTTACCTGAAACAAAGTAAAATAACAATCATTAGATAATTAATACATTAATGAAATCACGTGAGGTTTTTTTAATAATGCGTAGTTCAACAGTCTCACAATTTCTACAAGATTGAAATCAATACTCGTACTAACAATTTTACTTGATTCGTGAAACGAGACCTCAGCGAAGCACCCATTCTACGTTATGACGAGCGTCTCAGTTAATATATTTCCAGGTGGCGTAATACTTAATGGAACGAAATGAAATTAACCGTCATCCGAGGTAAATATTGGAGATTAAACGAGTCAAGTACTGAAGGCCAAGAACCGAAAATGCGCACACATAAAAATGAACGACCAGACTGAGTCAATGACGACGGCCAATTGGATGGAACTGCAATTTTTATTTGGAACCAACAAAATCAACTTCCTGGCTCCATCAAGAAAGCAGGTGAGCAATAAGTGGACGATTCAAGAATTAGGATTTACGTATACACGCGGTTGATATCTGAATGGACTGTATGAGTGAAGGCCAGCCACTAGATACCAATCATGGTAATTCTGACAGCCTTTGTCATATCACCAGCGCATGCAGGCTATTATAGATTTAGCAGGTGTATAGATTTATAGATTTACCCATTGGAACAGCTCATGCTTGAGATCACAGAAATATTCGCAAGTTTGTTTCATTTCGGTATAGCACCTTACGGGAAGTAGAAACCAACATAACTTTCTCTGAAAAACCCGCTTAATAACCGACCAGAATCCCAAGATGCTGCCAGAAGCTAGAAGACGACAAATAAAATTGTCAAATTGTTGGAAAAGAAGAAGTAAAATTTCATTTCAATCCTAAAAATCTGCCCCATTTAATTTGTACTGAAACGGTCGAGGTATCATTCCACACAACTAGGATGAATGCAATTAATTACCTATATTCCAAGTCAAACGCCAGCCATCCACGGAGAAGATATCGTTATACTGATGCCACCCATTCAATACCTACTGGACGTCCCTTGAAGCATTGTCCTCTTTGCATGAGCGAGATACCTACTCCATTAGGAACGTCATACCTCACCAGCCCCAACCAGCTAAATTTTTTGGAGACTACTTTCAAGATTCCTAAAAGGGGCAATTGGATTTTCACAATAATTAACACCACTTGCTATGTTACACATGGACTGCGGCTAAACTACATAATACATGAAATACACTCATTCGATTTAAATAATCGAGCGTTAGTTGTTATAAAATAGTTCTGCTAAATTATTTACATCAAAGAAAGTTTACTTTTTATTATCCGGAATTTTTTTTATGATGATTTTGGTTTTTGCTAAAACATTGTGGAACTCCTCTCCCTAATTCGGGCTTTAGCCCACAGGGGTAGATTTTCCTCAGTACTCTTTTCTTCTGCTTTCTGTAATCACCTATACTGGTTTAGAAAAGGGGAAAAAAACAACAACAAAGAAACCTTCATGGGCGTGCGCACAACTACTCACCTAAGTTTCATCGCAATCGGATGAATTGTAATGGTAGGAACGCATAAGGACAAACAAAGGATCATTAATTGTTAAATAATATATCTATAGATTTTACGTAGGTTACCTAAATAAAAATAGTAAAATTCAACAGTAGCGAGAATTGCGGAAACTTTTATTGTTGCAACCAAACCTCCTGAGATGAATTGATATTATAAATTAAGCTATGCCATTCTGAAAATCAAACTTCGCATGTAATTGGCAATGACGGCTTCTGATAAATGCACCTGCCACAGGAGAGAACAGTAAACATTTTTGTTTCTCATTGAACAGGTTTACATCATTCGCCGTTGGTAGACTACAAATAATGTGATAGCAGACTGTTATCGCCTTCCATTCCGCAAGTCCCGATTCCTACACTGAGCGCGTCTATCAACCGCATTTCATTGGAAACAATGAAAAGAAGATTTTACGTAAATGTTCTATATAATAATTCGTTCAACTTACAATCATTTGGAGTAGCACCTGTAAACCTGCAGAACTGTGAAGTTTAAACATCAGTTTCCCATAATGTAGGTTGTTCCTAATTATTCTCAGGGTTAGCGATATAGTTAGGGATTTTTTTACAAGTGTTATTTTGATCTTGACAGTAATACTCTCAGCCCCTGGAAATTCCCAACCTTCATTAAGGCTTAAATTCAAATTAAATACTATACAGAATAGGTACACCTGTACATTTATACTGGGGTTTACTAACTAACACCTGTAAGAATATTGAAAGATCAGGAGGTACAACTACCAAGAGAATGAATTTTCACTTAAAGATCTATTGTGACGTCAATCGTCACTTATTAAGTTTATATATCCATAAAAAATCAAGGTGAGAAGGAGGAACCGCTGCCCCTCAAAACGACGGTTCCGCTGTACCAAACAAATTCAGCAGACTAAATTATTGTTGCGTGACATATCATGAGCGAATTCCGCTTGAACATCGTTTATCTGCATCAAGCCGTGCTGGGATAAAGAAAAAACGGTATTTTATCCTAAGCAGGGTTACCAGCTGGAATAGCTTGTTATTTGAGTGCCCTCTAAAACCAGACTTGAGGGGAACGGCCGAATGACAATGAAACCACAGATAGGAGCGTTCACAGAAATGTGATGTTTTAATAAAACATTATCTCAATTGGGAAACGGTTTCCATAATCTTGAGACACACCATTATGTGAGACACCTAGATAACTCTGAGTCAACTCGATCGTAATGCCATAAAGACAATTCTAAGTAGCTGAGTCATTAAAGGAAATTAACCTGAAAGAAATGACTTAGTGGAAGGAAGTACACGAACACAAAATATGTGTTTGTGTTTCAAACCAAAATTTCCCATTTTGAAACACAAATACTTGATAATGTAATCTATATCTATATACCGATAAAACTATGAGCTGGCAAACTTGAGGGAACACTGAATTAGTGAGAATTCAACATGGAAACAAGAATTTACATTAGGCGTATTTCCCCTCCCATTTCACAATAAAGAAACGAGTAAATTTGGCCCACTTTTTGTTTTTAAAAATTACCGGTCTTCAAAATCATACTTTTGTTAGACACTACAAATATTTTGACTAAACTCTGTCACCATTTTAGACCGGGATAATTACATCAACCAGTAAGCCGTACGATTGGTACTAACAAACAGTAAAAATAAACAGACTTAGATGAGTGGATGGTAAACGTGGTACGTATAACTGTACACGTATAACTGTAAACCAGGCGTAGAAAACTGATCAGCGGTGCGGAAGGTGTTACGCGAAACTCCAGAGGATCAACGGCACAAAAGATGCGCTCGATGAGAGCCACTGGAGCGATACAGCGAATGGATAAATAACACGTGATCCGTGGCAATGGGAGGCAAGTATTCGCTAGGTTTCCTCGGGGTTGTAATAATTTTTTTAAAATTTCATTTAATATTGGCATTACCTACGTATAATACAGCCATAAGTTAACATAAAATTGACAGTTTAATTCTTTGTAAATAACTAGATTTCTTGATGCAAGAATTGAGCAGTAGTCCAAAGTAACTGATGATCGTCTCACCACTTAATTAATTTAAAAAAAACCCCACTGCAAATTATTACACAAAGGTTTATTACTTACCTGTAGATACCCCTTCTGCGAGTACTGGAGCCGGCCTCGGAATAAGTTTCACACAAATGCGCGGGATTCAATAATTCAATCATTAATTATCTGCAGTAATTCAAGGAGCATAAGGCAAATAATAAACCGCTGTGTAATAATTTACCTGTATAGGTACCCCTTCTACGTAGATAATGTCCTTTGTGTAATAATTTACCGCTGTTTAATAATTTACCCAATAATACTTCAACGTTTGTTCAAGTTGCAAAAGTATCTATCAACAAAAACCAAACAACCCATCATTTTGGTTTATT
Source organism: Leptopterna dolabrata (assembly GCA_954871275.1). Lineage (NCBI taxonomy): Eukaryota > Metazoa > Arthropoda > Insecta > Hemiptera > Miridae > Leptopterna > Leptopterna dolabrata. The sequence goes on from OX940981.1 coordinate 43,710,431, forward strand.
ATGTTCAATAATGAACCTTTGGAATCGAGCATGAAATGTTTTTAACCCCCCCCCCCCCCCCCCCCCTCAAAATTTGACGGTTCACATTTCAAGGTATGTAGATTCCGAAAATGCATTAAAGAAATTCTGTACTGAGCACTTTTCTTAGCTACCATGAGCCACAATTGAAAATTCGGTTTATAGGTCCTGTCGGGGTCGAGTTGGTCCTCGAAGCTCGAAGTTACTGTCAGTCATCTCTAAGGGGTTCAGAATAGGGGTTGAAATTTTCAGAACACCTATACCTTGTTTTTTACGTGAATCTTTTTACGGTTTTAAATAGTTCTTTAACTTAAGAGTTTTTTGAGACCTCCCGGAGCACCGTACGTCCTTCCGTTCCTTCACAGTAAGGCCCCAACCAAGTTTGCACCGACTGGCTTGGTCAATTGTATACATTCAGCCCAAATATCACTAGGGAGCATCTGACTATAATCACGGATGGCTGTGTGAAGTCGAGTTGGTTGTTCTGCGATATTATTCCATTTGAAAAATGAAGGCAGTTTTGGATTTTTTTGGTGGGTAGGTTGCAACTTGAAGGTAAATTATCAGACAATAGTAAATTGTTACACAACGGTAAATTATTACACAATGGCTCATTATACCATCTAAGCACAAGGGGCTGGATTTTGTTGATAGTACTTTTGCAACTTGAACAATCGTTGAAGTATTATTGATGGGCAAATTATTACACAACGGTTCATTATAGTATCTACGTAGAAGGGGCATCTATGCAGGTAAATTATTACACAACGGTTTATTATTTGAGTATGTTTCATGAATAACTACAAATAATTAATGATTGAATTATTGAATCCCGCGAATTTGTAGCAAACCTTAATTCCGGGGCCGGGTCCAGTGCTCGTTTTAGGGCCTTCCTGGGAAGGAGCACGAGGGTAGGTATGGACCACAGAAAACAGTCATCTACGCAGAAGGGGGCATCTATACAGGTAAATAATAAACCTTTGTGTAATAATTTGCAGCGTTTTTCAAATGAAATAATATCACACAACCAACTCGACTTCATACAGTCATCCGTGATTATAATGAGGTGCTCCCTAGCAATGATATCTTGGTCGGATTTATACGATTTGATTAACGACCATATTGACGAAGCTTTTCGGTGCAAACGAACGGATGGTCGTACAATGCTCCGGGTGGGACATGTTTTTGTTCAGATCATCACGGTGAACTTGGGCAGCATTCAATACTACATCTACACAACCGTTCCATGAAGTCCATCGATAGTTTATGATGATTCAGCGGTCACAGCGGAGCAGTACATTATTGATGGGATTATTCTGCACCATCACGAAACTATTGTCATAATTGTCGTAATCATTAAAAAAAATTATTTATGAGAATTGTTAATAACACGTGATGATGGATAACTCAATCACCCCAAAACAAGAACCTACTGATGAACTATTATTATGTAACAGCGTTATAAATAGGACACTGCACGGTTTAGTACTGAACGGCTAAGTATGAAGCTAATAAAAGTAATGTGATCATGAAACAGTGAACTTGATACCCTTGAGAAGTTCTTTCGACGAACGTTAGAGTTCTAAGTCACGATAAATAATGACGTCCGAAAAGGTCAACTTGCCGACGAGCAGACGTACCACGTTCATTGTCTTTCTTTTGCGCCCATCAGGAACTTTCTCGAGTCTACCACTTGGTAATTGACCTGAATGAATGCACTAACGAACCCGAAGAAATATAATATGAAAATGATAGGCACTTCTCATTGGGTATCGGTATGCAACATGCATATGAAGGTAGCCGATTTATGTTTTCTCTCAATTACTGGTTCTTTGAAGTAGTGGGGGGACTATATAGTCGGGCATACTGCTTGAGGTTGAATGGGCTGAATATGTGTGGAAAGTTATGAAAAAGGAACAAGATACTCGACTGGAAATAAATTACCGATTTGTGTTATACCTGAGAAAAATCAAGGAAGTCACGGGCTCTGTCAACCAAGTACAGCGGAACGGATATTATGTGATTATCTGCTCGTTCTTTCCATAGCACGAGAACGCAGTCATCAAACCTTGTTGAGTAGGGAGTCGGTATCAACTTCAAAAATATTATTCCACTTCCCTAATACAACCAGATCATGACAACCTTCAAATCTAAAAGAAAAGTAGACGACGCAATCATAGCATGATTGGAAGAGGGGCAGAGAGTCTTCTGAGAGAAGGCACTATAACGTTCAAGGGGGACGGGAAGAAACTCTGAAACAAGAGGTTTGTCTCTGGATTTATCTTGAGCACCGCAGCCTTTGGGAGATGACAGATAGAGAAAGAAGAAGAAGACTCACACCGCGGAGCACAATAATGCCTCTCGTGAGACGTCAACCTAACTCTGAGGAAGAGCACCGACCTTAGAAACCGGCAGATAAATCAGGAAAATATAAGAAGCTTGACATCCAGTCAAGGAAACGAAAACATAAGGCCTCGGCCACTTTTGAGGGACCGAAAGCCTAAACATCCATAGAAATGCGTGATTTTTGTATGAATTATGACTCCTTTGCTGTTTTGAAAACACCAGAGGACTCATCGTTCAAGTAAAAATCATTACAAGGGACCATCTCCAACATTGAGACCACGAAGAATGAGTAGCAGCCATGAATTCTGTTTATATTTTTAAATGAAAGTAGGTTCCATTCTAAGAATTTTGCGAACAACGGCACTCTCCTACGATGAGTACTTCTTTTTCTATGAGCTTTCAAAGTTTCGGCAACAAGGTCCCGCCCTGGGGGGAGGGGTGCAATGACCCCTGATATTTCCTGATCAGGAAACCACGCTGGACCGATCTTACATTAGCTCGGACCGGAGGACAGTAACTCTAACTATAATCATTAAGGAAGGTGAAAATAAGAAGTTGTAGCAACCATGGTGATAAGGTGATATGAACAAGAAATTGTAGTAATAACGGTATATTTCCTCAATTAGCTAACAAAGTGGGCATTAGAAAGTATAAGAGGTATACACCCGTTCTCTGCCTCATTCCATGCAATTAGCACCACAAAAACCGATGGCATTGTGGTAATTATTGTGTAGGTACTTGATATATACCCATAAAAGGTAACAGCATCAAGCGAATTGAAAGTAACAAAACGACGCATTACTGAATTTAAGGTTAACAACGAAGTTCATAATTTACAAAATATAATGAAAAGTCATGAAGACACTACGACAATTAACAGCGCATATTTTTCCTCTTCTTATTCTCCTACTGGGTTGGCGTAAAAACCTCGGACTTTTCTGCTATACACAGCTTCGAAGAGGAAGAAACACGCGTAAATAACCAAGTGAAGAACCACCGCTCAAAAAAAAGAGTGACCTGAGATTGACGTCTGTCGGTAATAATTTCCAGATGCATTATTGAAGAACAAGGCTCTGTTATCTAACTTGAACAAACTGATCCTACAACGGCCAATTATATACGAACATTCGATCGATGTTGGATAAAGAGGTAAAGAACAAAACCATTATAGGCTGGGACGAGGAGGCGCTAGGATTCGAACGGACGACCTCAGCCGCCATCCTTATCACTCTGTCGCCGGCTTACACCGGAACGCTGCTCAGCTGGTACCAGTTAATTTCTACTGGATTATAACGAAAAACTGCTCCACAGTTATTACGACTACGGTTTACGAATTGCAGAGGGGAAAGTAAGGCGATTCTCAAGACAGAATACGCACGGGATTTCATACGCGTCAACAATGGCTTATCTAAGATATCATGAAGGGATGGCGAGGGGATTGTGCGATAGATGTTTCCCTAAACTTTATGCACCACATACAACCGTAGATTTATTATAGTTGGGTTTCATTAAGTGGCTGTGTGAGCATACTGTGGATTTGGCCGCTCCAAAGATTACTCAACCCTCTTTCATTGCCTAGCCAAATAAGTTGATATTAAAACTGGGCGTCAAACCACTAGCACCTGTAACCTATTATTATGATTATATATTATGACTGATGTAATGTCTGTCTGATAAATAAAAATACAAAAAACCTGTAGGGTAAAAATAAAATTCGTTAAGCCTTGGTTGGAACGGCCCCAACATAAAATCTTGATAGAATCACTATAACCAATTCTCGCGGTAAATAATTGAACATTTTCCTTTTTGAGCAAAAAAACAAAGAAAAACCGACGGGACGTTCGTCGCGCCAACCTCATAAGGTGTTGTCCACAAGCGGTCGCAATTCGATGGCCTCAGCATTTAAAGGTTCTGACAACAAGCTATTCTTTTTTCTTAACGAACAATTACACCTCCAACTATTCACAATTGGATAATGGCCCGACTCATCGAAACAACTGACGACGAACGTAGTGGTTTCAACACTACTTAAATTTTTTCCATTTATTCTCGCAAGAAGTACTCATGTAGTGTTACATCATTCATGACGCGGAAGTTCAGGTAATAAACGGAATGGGAACGGAAGGGGTTAAAATATTTTTGTCAAATTTGAGAGCTTTTGGCTTTTGTCAAATTTGTGACATTAATAGGACCTTATAAATGTGTTTATAGGGGGGGGGGGGGGGGGGGGGGACGACATCGAGAACGTAACCATTAGTGTGCTCTTCAGCACCTTGCTCACCGCCACTTCTCCCGAATCTCATCTTTCCATCTTCCTTTTCATTACTCGTTTTCATTTTTACAATGAAATTTCATTCGGGTTTCACAAATGCTATGACAGTAACGCCGAGCTTCGCGGACCAACTAGACCCCAAACGGACACCCTACAAAACCATTTCATTAATTTCGGTTCATGGTACCTAACTAAGGAAAGTGCGAAGTACGGCGTACAGACAGAACTTTGTTATTGCATTTTCGGATTCTACGTATCTTGAAACGTAAACCATCAAATTTTGAAAGGGGTTAAATTTTGTTCATGCTCGATTCCAAAGGTTCATTATTGAAAATAATAAACCAAAATGTCCATCAAGCAATCCTCTCATAATTTCGTTTCAATAGGTCCATCCATGGACATTCAACGGCATAGGAAGATTTCGTAAACAGAAAATGAAACATCTTAAAACAACCTGAATAAGGTTAGGAAACAATAACAAAAGCACCAGTTCAGAATAATTGTTTCCAGCAGGAAGGCAATGCATGCACACAAAAACTCATATACGAGTTCAGTGAATAACAACAAATTAATTTCCAATTCCAGATTTGTCGAAACAGAAAACATGTACACGTTAAAGGTACATTTAATCACATCATGTACATGTTAAACCTGATTAAGTGAATATCTGAAATAAAAATTTATTCGAATAACAATGCCAATTGAAAGGAAAAGTTATAGAGTCGGCGTTGATAGAAACCTCGAGAAGGGACACACCTTTCAGCGAGGGAGTGTGAATATATAGAATGGTATAGTTGGGTAGATACCACACCCTTCCGAGAGTTGCACTACATACCTTCTGCGTGTGAAGGGCCGTTCTGACTCCCTCACGGTCCCACGCCCTAATGGACCAGAACTGTTGTTGGCGAACCGTCACAATGGGAGAGACCGCGGAACCGATGGTAAAATACTCTTCCGACTCTGTAACTACAATCTGAGTACAATAAGAGGTCCAATAATAGAAACATCGAGAGGCAGATGTAATAGAAACAATAGTCAACGGCAAGTTAGTGTATTGGCTGGGAGCATGCTTGATGCTTGCGTTTCTCCAAAATGGTCGAACAGAAATGACATTTCATTTGAACTCGTACCTATTTATACTGCTTTGCCATGGTTCGGAAGGTTAAACAGATTTTTGTAGGAACTGACTGCGACAATTAACTTGGTGAAATGGATCATAATCGCATCATCAATGGATAGACCATCGTCAATGGATGACAACAACATTCAAGTAAAGACAAAGCCGGGAATATAATGCTCAAAGACTGCAAGGTACTTTACGGCTGGGATGAAAATTTGGTTAATTTTTCCCTTTGAGAATTTGAAAAATACCCATCAACATGAGCGTGAATCATGGAAATGCACAGACACGGGGGTTCAGCACACACAATTACACAGTTTATATCAATGGTACAATTCTCAACTACCATCTACATTTACCATTCAGGCAAACCAAAGGAAATGTCTGCAGAAGCGCAGACAAAACTCATGTATTTCAATGGACATCAGGCTATTCAAAGACCAATATAATCAAAATTTCAACACTCAAAGGACGTTCGGTCGTCTAGCTATGGACGTATAACGGAGCTCACGAGATAACAAGACGAGACACAAAGATTATTCATTAACCATGAAAGGTTTTGGAATCGAGTTTTTTATTCTGCAAGAAATATTGCAACCATTTGGCATAGAGAAATCATCCCACCGTGAACAAACGAGGAAAAATTCTGAATGGTACGAGCATGAGTTTCAGACATTACAAACCTGAAGTACAGGGAGGTAATCCGAACACAGCCACTGGAACTCATAGTCACACCATGTAGGTAATTTCTGTAGGTACTGTTCCACGCAAGCCTCGGAGAAAGGTGCAATATGAAGGCACTCAAGCCCCATCTTCATCCACATACATCATCAGATGCCCGATGACAAGGAAGAGAAAACTTTTTTTACGACTGTCCCTTCAACTGCTGCTCGTAACTCGGACGCGGCGCTCTCAAAGTGACTCCGATGATCACACTGAAATGAAAAATGGATTATTGTCGTCTCCGGGTTTCACGGATGCCCTCAATGTCCCCTTCATTAGTAACAGGCTCCCAAGGAAACGCGTCCAGCGACGAGTGAATCTTCCTTCGATGTTCTTTTTCTTGTTTCCACTTCCCTTACCTTTTTCCTGCCTTACCGTAGGGAGGTCCCTTAGGACCACAACTTTCTCTGCCCTTGTCCTAATTTCGGGCCTGTGAACGGATGGGAACTTACCTCTACGTCCCAAGTTTTCTTTTTTGTATCTCAACTCTTCGTTTTTATTGTATACTTTTTACGATGACATACCTTTCCGTCTTCGTCAAGGCTCCTTCAACAGCCTCCTTTACAACAGAGGACTCCGAACACTCTTTCGTGACCAACAGCTCATACCCCCGATACACATACAAAGAAAACATCCAGTAAGTCACAAAAAAGTGTTTTTTTTAAATCCAGCGAATTTTCGACTGCTTTCGATACATGGTAAATTGATAGCAGGTACCTACCTAATTTTGAAAACTTTTCCCATATAGACTGCTGCTGAAACATTGTGTCCATCCCTAGACATTAACAACGTGGAGTCTTACATAGACGCTTGAGAGAATTCCAAAGGTAGATAGTAATTCTTGAATAAGTAGAAATCAGACTAACAGGACCGCAATGTCAAGCACGAATTTTCTCAATACCTAATCCGGAAGGCATCCGAGTAGCTGTCGGAAACCATGTCTGGGAATAATACAGAATGAGATGACGGGAGATCGGCTCCTCATCTCCGATCGAACGCTACAAAAGAGCAGCATCCAACGGCTCTCCGTTAGATGTAATTCTATCTTCTACGTGCCTACGCCACCCGACCATTAGCATCGTGCCGAATTCACTGCAGGAGGCGACGAGAAAGGCCGGCCTGAAGTAATTCACAGTTCTACCCGAACTTCCTCCTTCGTCTTAGACCTTATCCCATACGGGTAATTAGGAATATACAAATACGGATGTCAACAAATTCAAGAAGAAACAGACCGGTAAACACATTTTACCTCATATTTTTCTCGAGTCAACACGCAACCTCTCGTTATTCGCACAAAATACAGTATTGTAGGACGAATATCTACATACAGAAATTTAACGATGAAAACAGTAAAAAACTGATGGTAGGGGGATATACAGCACCATAACACCCAAAATTCCTCCTCTTTATACATCTGTCTGCAACGTTTGCTATTATTAAATATTAATTCAGCTCAAATCGAAAGTTAGCTCCCGTAACATTTACATCTCCTGGTAACAAAGCATGTAATCAGTTTGTTATAGTTTTAAATTTCATCAATGAACAAGGTAAATTACACGGCACCTAGCCATGTATTCCAGGGGTACTTAGGTATTCCGATGTTGTTGAAAATGTCACAATTCCAATCAAGAACTCATATTTTTCGCTCTCCCTAGAAATTTTTACAATTACTACAGTCTATGGTACTCAGACGCTTCATATGGTACATTAATCAAATTTAAACAACTAGTACGTTTTTCAAGTCCGTAACTACAATTATTTCTTTTTCGGAAGTAACAATATTGCCCTGTGCGGTGACCCATGTTTCTAGGACGTGAATGGAACACCAGGAAAAAAGATCTCAAATCGAAATGAGTTCCACAAGAACAAAATATAAAAGGTGCATTTCACTCCCTTTATGGATTGTATATTATCGTCAGCGAAAGTGAAATGTTTCAAGCAAACTGTTGGTGGAACGCCAAATTTGAACGTTCAGGTCGATCCAGTCAGGAAGAAACAGTCCTGTTATGATAAAATCATTCGGATTTTGAAATAGCTGAGACAGATGCCGGAAGTCTTATGAAAGTCAACTCTAAAATAGAGAGGTAAGTTAAGTTGGAAAGAGCCCTTTATTAATAGTTCGCGCCCGCCGAAGAGTTCACAAGATGAAAGGTCGTTCAACTCTAGGGCGATAGGGATAAGCCAATATCTCGGGCGAGCCAAAATACAAATCGCTAACATCTGACCATGTTAGAGCAGTAAATTACGAGAGCAAATTACATCATGAAAATATAACTGTGTGAAACGCAACGAATCCATTTCACAGATCATCCAACATACCGTATGCTCACCTACAAGGGTTTTATGGAGCATGAATGATGAAAAAATCCCAAGACCACTCAGTTTGAAATAATATATATTGCCACAGGATGCTGAGGAGAACAAACGAAATCGAATAACTCTGGTGAAATTTCAAGTAAAAGTAGTCATCAGACTACATTATCTTGATGACAGATGTATGAATTACAATATTGCTTCTACCTAAATAATCATGGTTTAGATATGAACCATAATTACTGCAGTTTTGGAACAAACCCATTACAATAATTATTATATTCATGATTCAACACATAGCTGTTTACTTTAGCCGAACTACAAAAATATGACAATTCATAATCAATACCAACAAGCTAAAATAACAAGCTAACAACAAGCTAAAATACCTGCATATAGAATCATGTTCCACTGAATTCATAGTGAATGTAGGGACTATTTTTATTCAAATGTTTATGCAAAATAGTGTATTTATTCAATTTAAATTGAAAAAATTCCGAATTAATCGCAGAATCTACCGCTACAACAAAATGGCTCTACAGCGCTGGGTAAGTCCTGGCCACTTCAAGTACGTCTCACCACCTAGACGGTCTTGGGTGGTCGTCATGCAGTCGTAGCAACCGAGTCGAGCTCGCAGAATCCAAGCAGCAAGAGAACGCCAGACGAAAGGATTATAATGGGATATTCATGGAATTCATTATCCTACCCACTCTTTATGACTACCTCGGTGTTATTAAAAATAAAAAGCAATAAATCGTTCAAGAAAAACGCTGCAAATCCCTAAACAACGGTTTATTATTTTGTACAGAAAACCCTTCTGTTAAGATCACACTTCTCTGTATAGAGCACCATTCTATATAGATCGCAGATCCTCCGTCGCTTAGTATCTAACCCCTTACTCGCTACTAGGTACTTACCTAAACACGTGTTAAATGTTGCTAAAATAATTCTGTCAATGAGAAGCAGTAGCTAAAATGGCAAAAAGAAACACAAATAAGTTCTAAAGGGAAATTTTTGATGTGGAGTGAAAATTTTTTCACTCCATTCGGTCCCGGTAGAGTTACTATCTCGGGAACTTTGGCGTTACAGTCTGTCACGTATAGTAGCACTGAGCTATTGCACTAACCTGGCCGAGAGACCAGTGATCTGCGCTCTCAACTCAGGTTGGAGCCTGCATACACCCTGCTCTTTACGGCGAATTGCACAATAAATTTTATGACAACATCGTAGAATGCTCCGGATGGTCTCAAAAATTCAGAAAAAATATTAACTATTTAAAAATGCGAGAAAACAAGGCTTCAAAACATAATTTTCCGACATAGGGATACTCGTGGTTATTTCAACCCCCCATTTTTTACCCGACTTGAGTGACAGTAACGCCGAGCTTCGAGGACCAACTAGAGCCCAAACGGGACTCAAATACCAAATTTCGTGAATTTTGGTTCATGGGAACTAAGGAAAAGCCGCGGACGGACGGAAATATTTTTATTCGATATTCTATTCTACGCCCCCTTAAAACGTAAACCATGAAATTTTCATGGTCGATTCCAAAGGTTCATTATTGAAAATAATAAACCAAAACAAATTACCAAACACCCAATTCACTGATAGGTGCGCATAAAGACCAATTTAGTGCTAATCAATAATCGTAATAAAATAAATACCGTTGAACTTGAGATTTTCGAGGGTGTCGATCACGGAGATGAAAAAATTAACGATCTTGTCAATGTTTGGCGTTGTTTTCCATTACGCAGTAAGTTTTTAATAAGCAAACAGATTGCAATGGATTTAACCAGAATAATTAGATGTCAATTAGGTTCGGTGCCTGCCCAAGCTTCTTCACAAATAAAATCATTACCAACTTACATGAAGCAGAAATTCGTTATAGCAATCAGTCTGCCGCAGAAGCGTTGGGCGGACACGAGAGCTGGGATTCAATGCAGGGTGCGTCGAACCAACAGTAGTATCCCAGAGTTAGATTGCCGCATTTCTACAAATCAATTTTTTAGTTGGACAACGAAATTGAAGAAACCGCTGGCGGAACGCATTACCACTCCATGTGAACGAGGCTTGACATACGAAGCTCCATTTCCGTATAGCGAGAAAAGATTGATCAACCTCTGGTGGTCAAGTTTTATTTGTGTAACCGAAATGGGAAGAACTGATAATCTCTGTTTTCCGCAATGTCATTAGAATGCATTATACCAAACCATAAAGCAAAAGAAGATTGTAAATCAGTAGTGCACGCTTCGGCGGCCCTCGCAGTCTGGAGCTCCGAAAGGGCAATCACCGGCTAAAATTAGATCATTTCGCTAACGGCCGAGGGTTTGATGATGAGGGAGCGGGGCGTCCAATTAGAATGGCAACGGACCCCAGGGGCGTAGGAGAGAAAACTATAAAGATAGTGAAGGCAGATGGGACAAGGGGATTTACCTTTCTCCGAGTACCAGAAAGACAGGTGATGGATGCCAGGGGAAATGTCAGGTCGGGGTTAGAAAGGGTAGGGAAAAGAATCGGTAGACGAACGTGCGCGGGGTTACGCTTCCAGCCGAAACCGCTCCCATCCAACTAGATCTGAGAGCAGCAGACCAGGCGATACCGCAGACCGCGATCCGCCCCATCAATCTCGTCCCGTTGGAGTAATAATCATACTTATCTTCCTGCCAAATCCCTACTTGTCCACACCAATGAGGGCTCCGTACCCGACACAGAGGATTTAACATGGGGAGGTGCGAGTATGACGAACAGTTAGTACGTACCAATACAAAGCCCCATCACACGTAACCACTCATTCACTCGACAACGAAATATACATATAAATAGGTCGATAAATCCAAATAGGTCACCAAGCCGATAAATTCCCACTTCTCCTGCACGAGAGTCCGAATACAATTACATAATAGATAACACGAAAGAGCTAAGCAAGTGCCCATGCTATCAACGTTGTTGCCGTTATCCAAAGACTAAATAGAAAGACAGAGAAGGCAGAGCCCCATTTTCAAGGTAGCGGTCAAGACTGCCATGGTGAGCCCAATTCGATGTGTGGTATCTAGCAATCGACAAACTCCGTCGTAAGCTGTCCTTCAGCTCCTAGTTCCAAAGAGCCAGAAAACTGTATTTTAATCGGTAGGTCATTTTCAGAAAACCACGATACAAAATGTTGAAAATTGACATTACCTATATAAAATATTGGAAAAAAGAAACGCTACATACTACAAGACTTTATCCTCCTGTATGGATGGTCTGCGTACATCACTGTTTTCTGTGGTCAGTCGATACCTACCCTCGTGCTCCCCTCGGAAAAGCCCTTAATCCAGTACTGGAGCGGCCGGGTAATTACAGTTTGATAAAGCGGATATGCGGTGAATTCAGTAATTCTTTAGTTAAATTATATTTGTTGTTTGTTATTAATGAAAACGTTTTTCAGGTTACGAAAGAAGGTGTAGTTATCAATAAAATCCAAAATAACCATCATTCTTCAAATAAAAATAATATAACGGAACAACCAACTCGACTTCACACAGAGATGCGTGATTATAGTCAGCTGTTCCTTAGCAATGATTTCTGGGCTGGCTGCATACTGTTTCATTCACGATCACGTTTACGAAGCTTTCTGGCGCAGACGAACGGCTGGACGTACAATGCTCCGGATGGTTTCAAACAATGCTCAGTTCGAGATCAGTTTAAAAACGAAAAAAAAAAAAAAACCTATTGAAAGTTTTCGAGCTGCGGCGTTCTGGAAAGGTCAACCCCCGTTTTTCACCCCTAAAAGATGGGACCCACAAACCAAATTTCATTAATTTTGGTTCACGGTAACTAAGGAAAGTCCGAAGTACGGCGGACGGACGGGCAAAAATGTTTTTATTCGATTTTGTATTCTACGTACCTTGAAACGGAAACCATCAATATGGTGGTGGGGTGGGGAGGGGGTTAAAAACGTTCATGCTCGATTCCAAATGTAAAAACGCTGCAAATCCCTGCACAACGGTTTATTATTTTGTATAGAATACCCTCCTGTTACAGATCACAGCTCTATGTATAGATAACCCTTCTATATAATATGATATGTACTATTCTATTATATACATATTATGTAGATCGCAGACCCTCCGTAGGTTAGTACCTAACCCCGTATTCGTTACTAGGTACCTACCTAAATCACGAGTTAATGTTGCTAAAATAATTCTGCCGATGACAAACAGTACCTAACAAAAAGAAACACACATAATGAAGTTCTGAAAAGAAATTGTTGATGAGGAGTGAAAAAAGTTGCAAAAGTACCTACCAACAAACTCCAGCCCCTTCTACGTAGATGGTATAATGAACCGTTGTGTAATAATTTACCGTTGAGTAATGATTTACCGTAGTAATAATTTACCCATCAATAATACTTCAACGTTTGTTCAAGTTTCACTACCTACCAACAAACTCCAAAAGAGCCATCATTTTTCAAGCGAAATAATATCACAGAACAACCAACTCGACTTCATACTCCGCCAATATAATCAGGTGATCCCTACCAATGATTGGCCGTATTCACAAATTCCTATTGTGGGCGCGTCTCTGGTTACGAGATTTGGTTTGAATTGTATACAATTTCATTCACACTGGAGTCGAAAATGCCTGTCGGTGCAAACTTCGGGGCCTTACTGTGAACGAACGGCTGGACGTACGATGCTCCGGATGGTCTTAAAAAACTCGCAAGTTCAAGAACTATTTAAAACCGTAAAAATATTTACGTAAAAAAATGGTATAGGCGTTTTGAAAATTTCAACCCCTATTTTGAACCCCTTAGAGATGACTCACAGTAACGTCGAGCTTCGAGGACCAACTAGACGCCGAACGGAACCTATAACCCGAATTTCATCAATTTTTTTTCATGGTAACTAAGAAAAGTGGCCCGTACGGCGTACGGCGGACAGACAGAAATATTTTGGTTTATTATTTTCAATAATGAACCATTGGAATCGAGCATGAAAAAAAAAATTCTTACCCCCCCTCAAAATTTGATGGTTTACGTTTCAAGGTATGTAGAATCCAAAACTGCAATAAAAATATTTCTGTCTGTCCGCCGTACGCCGTACGCCGTACGCCGTACACCGTACGCCGTACGCCGTACGGGCCACTTTTCTTAGTTACCATGAAAAAAAATTGATGAAATTCGGGTTATAGGTTCCGTTCGGCGTCTAGTTGGTCCTCGAAGCTCGACGTTACTGTGAGTCATCTCTAAGGGGTTCAAAATAGGGGTTGAAATTTTCAAAACGCCTATACCATTTTTTTACGTAAATATTTTTACGGTTTTAAATAGTTTTTGAACTTGCGAGTTTTTTAAGACCATCCGGAGCATCGTACGTCCAGCCGTTCGTTCACAGTAAGGCCCCGAAGTTTGCACCGACAGGCATTTTCGACTCCAGTGTGAATGAAATTGTATACAATTCAAACCAAATCTCGTAACCAGAGACGCGCCCACAATAGGAATTTGTGAATACGGCCAATCATTGGTAGGGATCACCTGATTATATTGGCGGAGTATGAAGTCGAGTTGGTTGTTCTGTGATATTTTTTCGTTTGAAAAATGATGGCTCTTTTGGAGTTTGTTGGTAGGTAGTAAAACTTGAACAAACGTTGAAGTATTATTGATGGGTAAATTATTACTATGGTAAATCATTACTCAACGGTAAATTATTACACAACGGTTCATTATACCATCTACGTAGAAGGGGGTGGAGTTTGTTGGTAGGTACTTTTGCAACTTTTTTCACTCCCCATCAACAATTTCTTTTCAGAACTTCATTATGTGTGTTTCTTTTTGTTAGGTACTGTTTGTCATCGGCAGAATTATTTTAGCAACATTTAACTCGTGATTTAGGTAGGTACCTAGTAACGAGTACGGGGTTAGGTACTAACCTACGGAGGGTCTGCGATCTACATAATATGCATAGAATAGTACATATTATATTATATAGACGGGTTATCTATACATAGAGCTGTGATCTGTAACAGAAGGGTATTCTATACAAAATAATAAACCGTTGTGCAGGGATTTGCAGCGTTTTTATTGCAGTTTTGGATTCTACATACCTTGAAACGTAAACCATCAAATTTTGAAGGGGGGTAAGAATTTTTTTTTTCATGCTCGATTCCAATGGTTCATTATTGAAAATAATAAACCAATATTGAAATTACTGAACCAAAATCTTACACCTGCGCGCTTTACGGATCTGCGCGTGAGGTTCTGTGCTGGCGGAGACTGGAGCACGGGCAATATTATCTTGACGATTACGCGCTTTACGTCCATAACTAGTGTTGTCCATGCAAACGCGGCAAACAGGACGACCTATACATTTCTTCGTAGAGTTTAATGGGCAACTATGGCGACATGGTTCAATATACCGATTATTACTAGACTTACATTTTTCACTGGGGTTGAAACTTCCGCGAGGTATCCCAATACAAATCCATCCCGGTACGTCTACGGCTTTACGTGAGAAGTTAATCGACAACGAGGAATATCAACCTAAAACGTTGCGAAGTCCTTGTCACATGGGTATTATTCTATTGGACGCACTTACAGAAATGCTGGAAATACATTTATTGTTTCATTCATGTGCAATATTGAAATACCTATTTTTCATGGTTTCCACGAATTTTGGCCCCCAAAAACACGATTAGGCTACTATTTTTTGCAAATTATCTTTGATCATTGATAGTGCCATTTAACTGTCTTGATTCACCTGTTGATACTAATTCTAGTGTTATTATACAACTTTATGGTGATTTCAGACAATTTCCCAGGTTTCTGACTCATAAAAAATGAATTTTGGGAGCTAAACCTTCGTTACAACCTCAATACTTAATTCTTTGATCAAAATCAACTTCATATTCGGGCTTCTCGACCTAAAAAAACGTGGAAAACGACACCTCACAAGCTCATGTTCACTAAAACCTGAAAACCCCTAGAAAAACCCAACCATCCTCAGGGGTTTGTGAGAAGAATTAGCAGTAAGCTTCGTGCGCACTAATGAACAATTAATTTTTACGTATACAGATAATTTTTGTCATTTTCCTATAGGTAGGCCTGTAATTACTTACAATATCATGAAATATTCATTAAAGACTGGTAGGGAAATTTACAGCCAAGCAGACAATATTAATTAAATATTTGTACATAAGTGGATAATTACTATCTAGCTGTAATAAACAAATACTTCATTGGTCCTGCCAGATAGTTGGAACGATTATTTTACGGCGGTTTTATAGCATCATCATCAAGTATATATATTTTATGGTATGGCATTTTATTATTTATTATGGTATGGCCTTTTTTTAGTTATTATGGTATGGCAGTTTATTATTTAAATTATGGTATACATACCATTTTATTATTTATTAAGGTATGGCATTCTATTATTTATGATATGGAATGGCATGGTATGACATTTATTATTTATTTACAGTATGGTATTTATTATGGTATAGCATCAGCATCAGCATCTCTATTTTATGGGGTGACGATTTTATAGCACCAGCATCTATCTATTTTATCGTATGCCGATTTTATGGCATCAACATCAGTATGTCTATCACATAGCAACAACACGACCTCAACGTAGGTATAGATTAGAAATATATAGGAATACTGCAGGTGGAAAGAAGAGGTTGAAGCAATAACACAATCTGAGAATATGACACCAACTTTTCATCAACACTGTCTCTCTTTTTGCAACTTTGAGGCTCATCAGAATGTCAATTAATCAATCAGAAAGGTAAGTTGTGCGAGTTCCAGGCACCAAGAGAAGTTTACAATGGAAACCTGGCGAAAGTATAATGATACTATTTATATCCAACCCATTGCAGAGATTCGGCGACTTCCCACTCTGAACGTGACTTGAGTCAGGAATTCAACTGTTCATTGAACCGCTTCCACATTACGACAGCCGATTCAATGTGTAGCGGGTTAAAAGCTGACCTTGTAACTTGATAATTATGTAGCATTTAGATAAATCTGTATCTGTTTTCAATCTGAAGATGAGCGTGTATCCAAATCTGGGCTCAAACCAGGTACTGTTAGGAACGGTTAGCGTCGTTTAATGTTTACTCTTTCGTTCTCATCATTCTGAATTTTTGCATTTTCACATTGATCGGCTCTACTCGAAAATATGTAAATTTATTTAAAGATCGATCGATAACATAAATATCAAAATTGGATGAGTAAGCAATCTTTCAGGAAAATAAGTTTTTCAAAAAATGACAATATCCAAAGGGGGGACCACTAAACTAGTTACAATTAGAACGTATGGAAAAATATTAAATCAGTAGAAAATGAGTTAGACAAATAAATAAACATCTTTTAATGAGGTCTGGGATATGAGCATACTAACGGATAAAATAAGACGGGATGGTGTAAGTGAGTAGAAAATTATGGATCACATCATGTTACAGGTAAGCTGTTTGTGAACAAGTAGAAGAAATTAACGAAATCGATATGTACTGCGCCTGTTCATTTCTTCATTTATACGTAGCCTGGAGTTCGGTATTCTGAAAAGAGGAGAAAGCAAACCGCATTTCATGAGGAAGACAAATACGAAATATATGTGCATACGAAATGTACGTGCACTAAAATATGGACATAATTCAATAGAAGATTGTTTGTGGCAGCACCTCAGAAAATGGTTTTAACTAAAACAGGGATTCACGCGGGAATTCCAAACGAAAAAATTTGTCATTCATATTCGAAGTACCTAGTTGCAGAGAACCTGATGTAATGTAGCAAACTCAATGGAATATTTCCATGCACGGTATTACAGAATTGTATTATAACTAATAGATAATTTCATGCCGCTCTAACATCGCTCGTTCTTAGTCGAAATCCTGCCTCCATTTTACACAACATCGCGGCTAGGAGGTTATCAACTGAAAATGGTTAGTTCCGACACTCATCTCGTAGGTACTTTCTTCCGCTCGGCCGCCGTGAATTTCATAGTGACTACTCAACAGTCCCTAATGACCGCAGGAAAAGGAGAGCGCCACCATCATTTCAGGGGAACAGAAGGACTAGGAAAGCCTACCATAGTATGATGCTAAGTATAAAAGTTCTTTTCCTACATGAACATGACGTGAGTAATCTAGACTAGTCGAGAAGAGAATCATCGAGAAGCATTTCAAAGTTCTGTACCAACGAACCAATCGAAAATTGATTATTTTATTTTTATTTTTTATTTTTACATATATTCACGGGCAAATGCCCAATCATTACGAAACAACAATTAATATGACAATTTAATGAGAAACGATAATATATGGAAAATAAGAAGGTACTTCATTGTCAAAGAGAAAAAAATGAACTAGGAGATCCATCATATGTATATAGGTAGATAGATGAATACATTATTATAAGGCAGCCTCAGATATGCTCGCAGGCATTTAAAAAAAAAAATGTATTCCTCTAAAACCTAAGATACATGAAGAATAAATACAGTAGGTAATTAAACAAAAGTGCCCACTTGATAACTGGAACCACCCCACACCAAAGAACACAGTTCCGAGATGGGTGAAGGAGTCAACTCCCGAGAACCTACATAAACATCCAAACTGTGTGGACTACAATATTATATAATTATGTATATGATTAGATCAATAGCATTTACCTACTACATTGCTACTCCACTACACTACATAAAAACTCGTGAATAAACTATCGCAATTAGATATCCTTGTGATATGAGCCAACTGAAAACAAATTGTTTATACTCTGCTATAGTATAATTTGCGGGGTTAGTTACAGTAAGGGGTGCAGTTCTTAACAGCAGTGACATATTTAAATTGGGAATTCTGAGTGGGAATTGAAATGAAATGAAAAATATGCAGATCCTACCTAATAGATCGATCAACGACTATTATGTTCATGTACGACTATAAAAATTGTCAGTAAATAAAAGGTAAGTAAGTATAGTCCCCATAATGTAATTTCATACCAATATGTAGTAAAGAGAAGGGACAAAATATTTCGTTGCATCGGCCGGGAATCGAACCCGGGCCGCCCGCGTGGCAGGCGAGCATTCTACCACTGAACCACCGATGCTTGCTGACTACTAACTGATATTCGAGACACCTCCGGGAGTCGGTTGATCCAACGAACTAGCAGTCAATCCCAACGAGTTGGGAGCGATAACAACAGACGGTACAAAAAAGCTGGGTTCACATTGACTCGTAATAGACGTAAAACGCAAAGGCCTAAAGTTTCGCGCAATGCCCGTAAACACGTCAAACCGCTCGCATGGACAACAACAGCGTAATCGTCAAGATATAGCCCGTGCTCCAGCCTCCGCCTGCGCAGAACCCCCGCGCAGATCCGCAAAGCGCTTAAATATCAAGATTTTGGTTTATTTATTTCAATAATGAACGTTTCGAACCGAGCATGAAAACTTTAACCCCCCCATTTGATGGCTTCCATTTCAAGGTACCTACGTAGAAACCAAAAATTCAATAAAAACATTTGGGTCCGTCCCCTCCTCACTTCCCCCTAGTTAACATGAACCAAAATTAATGAAATTTGGTTTGTGGGTCTCATTTGGGTCTAGTTGGTCCGTGAAGCTCGGCGTTATTGTCAGTCACCTGGGGTGAAAAACCTTTCCAGAACGCAGCAGCTCGAAAACTTTCAATAGAAGGCTATATATATAGATATATATATATATATATATATATATATATATATATATATATATATATATATATATATTTTTTTCTTTTTGCGTTTTAAATGTTCGAGACCACCCGGAGCAATGTACGTCAACATGATCGTGAATGAAACGGTATGCAGCCAACCCAGAAATCATTGCTACGGAACGCCTGATTATAATAACGCAAGGCTGCATGAAATCGAGTTGGTCGTTCCGATTTCATTTGAACAAAGATGGCTCTTTTGGATTTTGCTGATAGTTACTTTTGTAACTTGAGCAAACGTTACACTTTATGAATAACAACAAATAATAAATAATTAACGATAGAATTATTAAATCCATCGCATATTTTATGAAACAGTGACTTCGCGGCCGGCTCCAGTACTCGATTAAGGGGTTTCCATAGAGGAGCACACGGGTAGATATTGTCCACAGAAAACAACAATCTTCGCGGAAGGAACACCTATATACAGGTAAACAATAAACCATTGTGTAATAATTTTGGTTTATTATTTTCAATAATGAACCATTGGAATCGAGCATGAAAAAAAAAATTCTTACCCCCCCTCAAAATTTGATGGTTTACGTTTCAAGGTATGTAGAATCCAAAACTGCAATAAAAATATTTCTGTCTGTCCGCCGTACGCCGTACGGGCCACTTTTCTTAGTTACCATGAAAAAAAATTGATGAAATTCGGGTTATAGGTTCCGTTCGGCGTCTAGTTGGTCCTCGAAGCTCGACGTTACTGTGAGTCATCTCTAAGGGGTTCAAAATAGGGGTTGAAATTTTCAAAACGCCTATACCATTTTTTTTACGTAAATATTTTTACGGTTTTAAATAGTTCTTGAACTTGCGAGTTTTTTAAGACCATCCGGAGCATCGTACGTCCAGCCGTTCGTTCACAGTAAGGCCCCGAAGTTTGCACCGACAGGCATTTTCGACTCCAGTGTGAATGAAATTGTATACAATTCAAACCAAATCTCGTAACCAGAGACGCGCCCACAATAGGAATTTGTGAATACGGCCAATCATTGGTAGGGATCACCTGATTATATTGGCGGAGTATGAAGTCGAGTTGGTTGTTCTGTGATATTATTTAATTTGAAAAATGATGGCTCTTTTGGAGTTTGTTAGGTAGTGAAACTTGAACAAACGTTGAAGTATTATTGATGGGTAAATTATTACTACGGTAAATCATTACTCAACGGTAAATTATTACACAACGGTTCATTATACCATCTACGTAGAAGGGGCTGGAGTTTGTTGGTAGGTACTTTTGCAACTTTTTTCACTCCTCATCAACAATTTCTTTTCAGAACTTCATTATGTGTGTTTCTTTTTGTTAGGTACTGTTTGTCATCGGCAGAATTATTTTAGCAACATTTAACTCGTGATTTAGGTAGGTACCTAGTAACGAGTACGGGGTTAGGTACTAACCTACGGAGGGTCTGCGATCTACATAATATGTATATAATAGAATAGTACATATCATATTATATACATAGAGCTGTGATCTGTAACAGGAGGGTATTCTATACAAAATAATAAACCGTTGTGCAGGGATTTGCAGCGTTTTTTTTTTTTAAACCTTGGACACTGGTTCAAAAGTCTTCATGTGTAAAGAGCGTACACCTGATGAGCCAATCAAATTCAATGGGATATGGGCATAAGCCGCCACGTAACGTTCTTTTTCTATGATTTTTCAAAGTTTCCAGAGGTTCCTACGTCACAGTGGCCGTGGGAGGGGGGGGTCCCGCCCAGGCGAGAGGGATGCAATGACGTAGAAACCTCTGGAATCTTGGAAATCCATGGAAAAAGAACTGATTATCGTAGGACAGTGCAGTTGGTGTCGAAATTCCCACGACGGAACCTACTTTTATTTACAAAAATAAAATAAAATTAATACGTGCTCGGACCTCGCTAAGCGTTTTACGTCGATTACGCGTCAATGTAATTGTCAAACATTCATGCAATGACTCAATCGCAGCAAGTGGATCACATCATCTGAAAAGGCTCATTTCAATAACTGTTAGGTCCTTCAGGATCACATAAACTACTTAGGTACCTACCGAGAATAACAGTAACTCAACTAGAGTATTTTTTGGGTAATTTGAACTAGGTGCCTGGCCACCACTCATTCTACTGTAGGTCGGCTAATTTTGCTAAAAATGTTTTTTGTTTTTTTTAAGCAGTTGGATGAGGTATAAGCTAGCGGTTTCGGATTACAGTGCGAGAGTTGTATATACCCTTCTGTACATTATCACTGATCCGTACGTAACATCCTTGAAAATGCTCACCACTACAAGAACTCAAAAATGCACAAAAAATGTTGAGGGAAAGCGCGGTGGTCTTCGGTGGGTCCCACATAAAACCTGTCGGCGCGTTTGCAAACGTTTCCTCGAATATCTGTAATATTATTTTGTGTTGGGAACTGGCCCACAGAACTTCCTAAGTGAGTTCCAGATTATTGATCGCAGTAAACGTGAAGATTTTTCCGAGATCTGAAGGTAGTAAACATCAAGTCCTCCCTCACTACATCGTCGATTTCTAAAAAATCACCTACCTAACAACGAAAAACATACAAAATGGACCATGGTCTTCTTTCCTAATCAATCTTTTGGTATCCCAGGATACGAAACTCAATTTGAAAACCGGGTTGCAACAAAAGTGAGCTTGCTATGTATTTATATAAAAACCCTCCCCACTTTAATATTTAGAACCCTAACCATGAATCTATGCAAGTAATTTTTGGGTATGATTCAATTTCTGAACGGAGGGCTTTGAGCTGAAACGGAAAATTCGTTCGGGCCGCTTTGGGCTCATTTATAATTGTGTTTGTACGGTGGGCGGGTTAAAAGTAGCACTTTAGTTAAATGCAAAGGGAAAGTTTCCAAAAAGCCCGTTGATTGTATTTAACGGTACAGTCGTGCAGCACATATCAGACAAAGGACTCCAATTAAGCATTGACAACAACTATTACTGAAAATATGCATAAAAAGGGAGTGGAAAAAGATAATTAATATACAGAAGACAGCCGTCTACCTTGAGCCATGTTCCCAAACAGTCGTTTTTCGTATGTTTTGTATTAATAGCGAAACTATCAAAAACAATCTGCAGTGCTAGTGCATAAAATTGTCAAAAAACTTATTTTTAGCGAATTTTCGAAGAAAAGGAAGCTATTGTTCTCGGTCCAAAATTTTTAAAACTCGAATTTCCGAAAGATTTTTATACCAAAATCCGTTTCAGACCATCCTGAATTCACTGCCGAAAGACACCAAAAATTATATGTATATATATATATATATATTTATATATATATTTATATATTTATATAATATATAAATATACACATACATATATTATGTATGTGTCATTCCAGACGATAACTCTCGAAAGAATTGAGATAAAAAGTTCAAATTTGCACGAAAAATCTGTCTTGGCAATCGACAGGCTAAGTTCGAAGATGGGCAGAATCGGGTCACTCTAAGGGGGAGTTTTGGGGAGTTTTAGGGGGGTAAAATTACCCATAAATTCCCAAAATGAAAAAGTCTGACAAGTGACACCTCATTTTAAAGGTTTTTGTACGCTGAACACGATGGTGAAATCAGAATTGCGATATCTCATTCCATTCTCAAACTGGAGCACTTTGAAGATGAAGGAACGTGGTTATTTCTTGAGATGTTCTTCCTGGTTCGTCTGCTCTAATCTGATAACGGAATGGGATATCGCAATTCTGACTTCACCATCGTGTTCAGCGTTGGAAAATCTACAAACCGAGGTGTTACTCGGCAAAAAATTTGTTACGTATCCAATACCTACTCTTCTAGTATTCAAAACATTTTTGATTTCCCTCTCCCCCTCCTTCCACCCCAAATTTTACTTTGCGTAAAACTACTCCTGTTTTAATTTTGTATGGTATCAAGTCGGGAAAACATTGGCCGAAAATAAATTTTCAGAAAATTTTAGGCGGAGGAGGAAGATGCCGAAAACTTCGAAAATTCGCTCTTATAGCCATGCTGCATGACTGTGGTTTTTTAATTGAGACGGAAAAATTACGATTGGTTTAAAAAAAAATCAACCACATTTACTTTCACTCGTTGGAGTCCTGCGTTAGTGAATGGGGGAGGCAAAAAAATTTTGCCGGGGGCACTGATTGATGCAAAAACTCAGACTGCATTTCTCACAGAAAAGGGAAATGAATCGTTTCAAGCGCTGAGGATCAAAAGTCGAAACATACGAGTATCTCAGTAACATCAATACGGCAGAAGGCCTTTCTAACCACTCCGAAAACGGCACTAAATAACACGATAATTCCCATGAGAAGATCCTCCCTGGTCCGTCTTTCCCTTTTTCCTTCTGGTGAGACGAATGAGACCCTAGTTATCTAGATGGGTCCCTCGTCAGGATTGATGGGGCAGAAGTGGGCCAGTAATCTGAGTCTACTCCACTTCATACTATCACAACAAGGTCTTACACTTCACTTATCGTTCCTTTCATCGCGTTAAGGGATTGTCGCCCGTACATCATACCAGCGAGAAAAACGTCGGAAAGCTGGTGGGATTCCTTTTGTAGGACGTAAGATCTCATGGAGCCTAAACACAATTGCGGCCCCTTTCATGTGTTACACAAAATAAAATTTCAACTAAAATATGTACAATAGCCGAATCTCAACAATATCACAGGACAACAACTATAAAATAAAAAGCAGTTCCAAAATCAAGAGATCTATGCATCGTAGAGGATCACATCGCCGAGACTCTTCATCGGAAACTGCATCGAGAATTACCTAACCTGCTAATGTCAAAAAAAAAAAGTACCTTACCAACCCATCACAGGCCGATTATGTGATACATATCACACAACCGCAATACCTGTAAGCTGTGCTGCTGATCGATTTCGAGTATCTAGATACTGCTGATTCGGAAAGTAAAAGAACAGCCAAGAGAGAACCTTTACTTTTAGAGAAGCTTTACTTCTAGCTTACACTAGATATTTTGACATTTTGCGGGACAAGTATCCCTATCAACGTTTAATAGCACGAGTTCCTCCTACCCCACATAGTTCGTATCGCCACAAATATATCAAAATTCGATAATTAAAACGTTACTGTTAGTACTGTTTCTCTAATAACAATTCTTAAAACAATACTTCAGTACGTATGGAAAAGTACAACTTATCTAGTTGTACTTCTCTTGCAGCATAATACGTATACCTACCTAAGCAGAGGACGAAAGCTGTAGAGGATATGAAATCTCCTACTTAAATCACCCATACTGCTGAAAATTCACTACCTAATTCTGTACTGCACCAAAATAAATAACATAATCTTATACATAAAACCCGAAGTTTGTTTGTATGTTTGTATGTCTTGAGTGGATGGTCAAACGACTTAACCAGCCTTGATGCGCTACCTACATGAATTTTTCCAAATCTGACTCTTTCATCGTAAACTTGGTGATCCTTCACGACGACAGAATGTTTACCTTTTGCCGTAACTAAGGGCGTGACGTAAGCAGTATGACTTTTGGAAGCGGTTTCGGACGAAATAGGATTTGATTTAAAGAGATTTTCTCGACACTAAAACGATTTCTGTGCGGCGATGAACCGTTGGTCCGTTATAACAGGATGTGGAGAATACTGCCTGGTGGACAGGTGTAAAGTTAATACTGGCACTCGGAGTTATGTCTGTTCACAGTGCAGCGCACAGGTAAGAAATACAGCCTGTCTATAATAAAACTCAAAGTTTGTGTGTATTTCTTGAGAAACGACTGAACGGATCTTGATGCGGCTTTTTCGAACGTGCTCTTCAAACACCGGCGAGTAACATAGGCAATATGAATTTTTCGATATCCAACTCCTTCACTGTAAACTCGGTGGTCCTTAACGACAGAACGTTTCGGAAGCGGTTTTGGACGAAACAGGATTTAATGGAAAGAGATTTTTTTCGCTGATTCCAACGACATCAAAACGATTCCTGTGCGATGAACCGTTCGTCCGATGTAAGTCGTCGGATGTAGGGTACGTATGTTGCCTGCACGTAGGTGAAACATTAATTCTGGCACTCGAGAGTTCTGCCTGTTCAACGTGCAACGTACGGGTTGATAGGAAGATTACGTGGAACTTTTGATCCTTGGTTATTTTCAAGGATAGTAATTTTTCAAATCAGGCTCTATCTAAAGGATCTGGACATTACTCCCGAAAACAGCAACCGGAACACTGTCCCAAAAGTGGGCAGCGATATAGAGGAAGTTTGCAGTTCACAATACGTGAGAAGGTACCTTGAAACTTAGCCACTCACTTCCTGCTCCTTTAACGGGTGTAACTTACGTACATAAAAACCCCACGTTTCGTTCACAGTATGTAATAAAATTAATAATAGATTCGCGTGACAAATCAGAACCATCGCTCAACGATCAAATCGGTTTCCCACGATATTAGGCTCCTTAATCCACGACTTCCTCCAATCGGACGAATCTTTATCATCACTGTAGGAGGAGTCATAGACCGTTGAAGACTTCAAATCTGGACAATGAAAGGCGGGGTTCACCTCGAAGACGATCTCAAAAGAAAGAACACCCACTGGATTTGGACAAGACAGACCCCGAAGGTCACTTGATTCCAGACGGAGAAAGCGTTCGGTTACTAAGCATAGATGGAATTATTAAAATAAAAATATTCCACTCGATCCGAAACATCGAAAAAAGGGCAGCAATTCAAAAAAAATAAATAAATAAAAAAGTTGAAAAAAAATCTACGCATTTATTTCAGATATCGAAAGAGGAATGTTCCTTGGGAAAATTTCCAACGGTGATGAGGAATGGATTTTCCTCGGATCTGAAACCACCTCAACGAGCTATGAGAAGCTTTTGTAAATTTATATTTTCTCTTCTCAACGTGAGATTGTGTTGGGTAAATCAATTTCAACTGTGAAAATTTGAATTTCCACGAATATTCAAGTTAAGTATTTCATGCACGTAGAGGGGCATTTACGATACCGCAGCCAGGTAATTTAATTGTATCAAAAAACAAAGGTAGGTAGGTATGATTGCCTGCAGGCCCGCTATAGAATATTATATGTTTATTGTAATCAGTCGATGAGAGATAGCTCATCGATAAAATGAATTACCCACACTTCCTCACCGTAAACTAAGCTAAACGACTAGGAGTTCGTTATATTTCATCGCTCAATCTCTGAATTGAGCACAAAACGAACAATATTATTTAAACAACAACAACGTCAAGAGGGCAACATTCGAAAACTGTCGAAAACCGTTCATGATGTAGTATTGAGCGTTACATTACTTCGAAAACTCGGCCATTAATTATTCATGCAGTAAGACTGAAACTTTCCTCGCTTGAATGAATAGCGATTTCTATTAGATAAAATAATCTAGGTAGGAAAACTTTTGCAACATCGACGACTGATACCAACGATATGTTAATTAGTAGAACGCCTACTTCAATTATTTCTTCCACAAAAGATATGAAATTTTCTGGTGCAACAAAAGCTCACACAAGACGCTTCATTGGATTTGTAGATTTACAGTTGAAATTCAAGGAAACAACACTGAGTCAATGGTCAATGTCATAAGAGCGTGATGATTCTCACATGGGGCCTATGCGTGTGTGCTTCCCTCCCTTCCCCACTCACTTGATGGGTGTTTTAACTCTTGATGTTTATTCCATGTTCCCCCGGACCCTTCAAAGTTTCCTCTATTTTTAGGCCGAGAGGAAGAAGATCGTATTAACATATGGCTACTTAGGTCTATATCGATCCGGATAAAGTTCGTTATTCACCCCCCCCCCCCCCCCCATATCATTTCTCAATCATCTTCCTAACGCGTAGAGGTAACTAGATTCTCGCAGGCAGTAATTCAGAAACACTTTCGAGATTGGTTCTTCGTTTGAATTAAAAAGCTCTATAATAAAATATCCAACGGCATTACGGCCCCCTCAACGTAGGTAACTAATTAAATTATCTAATGCATTCAAGTTATCAAAACAGCGTCGTTCTCTGAACCAATGGAACCTATCGAACAACAAACCACCAGGGTTTACAGCTTGAACCAACGTTTACCAATCAGACAAGAAGATACTTCATCAAATGCGCGAAGCTTGCAGACTCGCTGGGTACGTATTCGAATGTCCTCTGCGAATTTCGTGTGCTACAATCGGCCGATTAAAACTGGAATTGTAAGAGTTACAAAGGTTTCACGTAGATGACGTACAACTATTCAAAAAGGTCTAAAATTGAAACGCGAGTAGAAATTTTGATTTGGGGGGGTGGGGGATCTTTTTATTACTTTAATGCATTTTATTTTTCGAGTAACCATAGGTAAGGTACCTACAGAGGGGCTTTTAGAGTAACAGGAAGGTACGCATGGTTTTTATGGTGAAGGGTGGGCGTATTGTGTTGCGTTCTATGCTTAAGACTGCTGTTCTACAAGGTGTAACATGAGTGATGCAAAACCTCTCTCCCACGTGTTCTACATCTAATTTCCGACGAAAAGTGTCCTATAAAATTTTTTTTTACTCCGCTTAATACCTACCCCACTTTTTTTACTTTTAACATTTTTTTCGAGTTTCCGACCTCGTCTCACTAAAGCAGCTATAATTTCCTTAATTTAAAGAGTAAATTCAAATTTGAAGATACCGTTGGAAACAGCGTTAAATTTCCTGTCTCTCTAATGCCTAACAAAATTTTTTTAGGAGGATTTGAGGAGTGAAAATGGAGTTTGAAAAGTGAATTTGGTCAAAATCTTAAAATCGTCTGTTTTTTTGATCAATTCTAATGCTTGATTAATTCTAGTAGCGTAATGGTGCAGGTAAGCTAAAAAATGCGCCAAAACGTCAGCTTTCCAAGGGACTAATCAAAACGTTTTTTGGAATTGATTTCAAGAGAGAAAATGAGGTTTGAATACGAAAAAACGTGTTGCTTCCGGCTAAATGCGGGTTTTTCAGGAAAAATGTAACTTTTGTGAAGTAGTGAGTCAACTATGGGGTAATTTTCATGAAAAACCCACGATTTAGCCGGAAACAACACGTTTTGACATGGATATGTCTATTGTCTGGGGGTCAGTCTAAAATTTCCGTCAGCAAATTTTGCGTCATCAAAACAAAATTAAAAAAAATTGTAACGTTTTTTGGGACACTTCCGGTGGTTGGAGAGGGTAGCGAGTATCATGAAAGTTTTCTAAAAAAGCAGACGATTCCAACGAGTGGTGAAAGATTTCTGTGCGATGAACACTACGGAAGTTCCATTTCCCTACCAACGGCTTGGTTGTACGTGAAAATCATAAGAATTTTTTCGTTACGGTTTTGGGTGGCTCCTAAACCTAACTAAAAGTGCTTGTAGTGAATATTAAACGACCTATTGTTAGCCTCGCAACAAAAATAAGTAGGTACCTAGCAGTTGTTTACACCGATATCGTTGGATATAGATATTGATTTTCATCAAAAATAATTTCGGTGATGGCTAAATTAAAGTCCAAGACATCCGCTGAACGTGTACAAATATACCGCCAGAGGAACTTTCAACAGCAGGTTGACGCGTTTATCCATTCGTTACCGGGTACCTCTTCTATGACTAACGAGGAGAAAATTTTCCGGTATAACCAAATGATCGCAACCAGGAAACAGGAACAAACTGAAATTCGAAAGAAAGAAGCCGAAAGTCGAAAGAAAGAACAAGCCGAAATTCGGAAGAAAGAAGCTGAAAGACGAAAGAAAGAACAAGCCGAAATTCGGAAGAAAGAAGCCGAAAGTCGAAAGAAAGAACAAGCCGAAATTCGGAAGAAAGTAGCCGAAAGTCGAAAGAAAGAACAAGCCGAAAAACGTAAACTCCAAGCAGCCAATGCAAGTAAAAAATATCGTCTCAAGAGAAAGGTAGAATCATTGAGTAATCAAATTGAAGTAGTCGAATCTCGTAATGAAGAATCCGTTGAAACTCCTCCGATCAAACAAATCATAACCGAAGATGTTTTAGCCGATGTAGAACTCTCAAAACGTTTGTGCGAGAATCCTTTCGGCTTTGCTTGCTCTGTATGCGCCTATTATCGCCTTGCACCAGGCCTATTATCGAGACTGATGATTTTACTCCTGCCATTCATTACTAGTCCTGGTACTTATGTGGTACAACATGTGATGAATACAGACACCATACAACCATTTGCAAAATTTTCCAATTTTGGAAAAATGTCGAACATTAAACCAACTTCGCGCAAAACCAAAAGGTGTAGGGAGGACGGTCCATCTGTTCAACCAAATGCAACAATACAAGACGCTCCACCGCCACAGGAAGCGATTGAGCAGTTTGGTTCGGAGGGAGATTCAAGTTTCTTCTTGGATGCGTTAGACCAATCTACGTGGGTCAATAAGAAAGTGAGTAATTTGGTATTATTAATTACTAATTATGAAGTTGAATTATTGTTACGTTCTGTATTATTAGTTCAGTGGTGTAAGAAGTGGGGGTAACGTTTTGTATTCGTACTAAACAATAACTTCGACTCCACAGCTCGTGAAGACTTCTTTGTTGGAGGACATTAAGAATAACCTCAACAACCAGAGAAGGGAAGCCGAGCAAAGTGTAAAATATCGTGATGAACGTATTGCATCTTTGTGCGCCTCCCTCTCCAAAGAAAGGCAGTTAAGGGCTCGGAGCCTCCAAATGCAGCGTTCCGCGCAAACTTTATTGAACTCCTTGAAGGAACATTTGCCTTGAACTCCTTGAAGGAATATTTTACTATGTTTCGTTTCTATTAACAACAAACCATATTTTCATTTTTATAACAAATAAACCTCTCTTTATAAAAATAATCATCTCTCTTATCTGAAGTTGAATATTAAACGACCTATTGTTTGCCTCGCAACAGATAAGTAAGTACCTAGCCGTTGTTTACACCGGTATGATTTTGAGAAGACATATCCATGATCTAAAAGGTCTCCCTGTAAGGGAGATTTACTCATTTCTTTTTTTTCGTATTCAAACCTCATTTTCTCTCTTGAAATCAATTCCAAAAAAAAAAAAAACGTTTTATTAGTCCCTTGGAAAGCTGACGTTTTGGCGCATTTTGGTTTATTATTCTGTGAATAATACACCTATTATGTATTCGCTCAGCAAAAAATTTTTATAACACCCCCTCAAACTTTTTTCTTTTACGTTTCAAGGTGCATAGATTCCAAAAATGCAATGTCCGTCCGCCGTACGCCGTCCGCCGTATCACGTGTACAGGCTTCATTTTCGGTCTAAAAAAATCGTTCTTTCGCACACATGCTCCATTTGGGCCCTAGTTGTGTCCCGAAACTTTTCAGCCCGATCGGAATATACCCAGGGGTGTTATGAGTGAAAATGTGTGTAAAAATAGGTACTTTTTACGTTTTAGCAACATATTGGTAACATGAGCTTCTGAGATATCGTTTTCTATGTTTTTGGGGACGAGAAGACCGAATATGAAGTCGATTTTGACCAAAGAGTGGAAAATTGAGTTCTACCAAATGTTCAGCTCCCAGAATTGATTTTTTATGAGTGAAAAACCTGGGAAATCGTCTGAAATCACCATCAGTTTGTATAATAACACTGGAAAAAGTGTCAAGACGTGGTTCAGGACGATTAAATGGCACTACCAATGATCAAAGATAGTTTAAAAAAAAAAGAAAAAAAGAGCGTACCTAATTTGTGTTTTGGGGGCCAAAATTAATGGAAACCATCAGAAGTAGCTATTTCGATTATTACGCATGAAAGAAACAATTAATGAACAGCCAACCTTTCTGTAGGTGTGTCCAATAGAATAATAAACCCATGTGACAAGGACTTTGCAGCGTTTTTTAGCTTACCTTCACCATTCTGCTAGAAGAATTAATAGGATCACCAAGCATTTGAAAAAACAGACGATTTTAAGATTTTGTCCAAATTCACTTTTCAAATTCCATTCTCACTCCTCAAGTCCTCCTAAAAAAAATTTGTTAGGCATTAGAGAGACAGGAAATTTAACGCTCTTTCCAACGGTATCTTCAAATTTGAATTTACTCTTTAAATTAAGGAAATTATAGCTGCTTTAGTGAGACGAGGTCGGAAACTCGAAAAAAATCTTAAAAGTGAAAAAAGTGGGGTTTTAAGCGAAGTAAAAAAAAAAAGTTATAGGACACTTTTGGTCGAAAATTAGATGTAGAGCACGTGGGAGAGAGGTTTTGCATCACTCATGTTACACCCTGTACACGTACTTTGTTGATGTATTGTCATTCATGGCATGTTTGGATAAGGTTCTAATTATAACAATCTGAATCATCACGAAGCGGATATCTCGAGAATATGAATGCGTATGGTTGGGTACTTTCGGTAGGTATTCAGTATTTTATCGTAGAAACGTGAAAGAACGCTGAGACTGTCACTGGGTACCTTGTGACAAGAGCTCAGACAGGAGGCATTCTGGCGCCTTTCCCATTGTCCTCAGTTCCACCCACATCACTAGCGTCTCTTTCTGAGTTGTTGTGTTAATCGGGATGACGATGAGTATTTTTTCCCCTTCGGGTCTATGTTGTAGGCGTTCAGAGGGAGGATCTGAACTGAGTGAGGAATTGTCTAATTTACTTAGATGAGAAAATGCAGCTCACCTAGTTTCAAGGGCATAATGACGTATGACAATTATGGTACATTATTTGAATGTTTTCAAAGTTGTAATATCAGAAACTAATACTGCGATTCTCGCGGTGAACGTACATAACCCACATGACCTAGTAAGAATGAAAACATTTGTCAGCCGGTTAGGCATCGTACTGAAAAGGATTGAGGTATTATTTGTGGTCGGTTTTTTTTTGTCGACTTATAAAATATGTACAACACATGCTATGTATAAATATATACAAATACCTAGTACTACCATGTCTCAAATTTTACCATTTGAAGAACGCCTTACAAATGAGACTTATAAATGAGTAAGTATTCAGCTGTGAGTACCTAGGTATTTAACTGAGTTTGGCGAAAAACATATTCTAGGAGGTCATTTTGCGAAAGATGACATTCACGAGCCTATCGAGTCGGACGCGTTCTTTCAAGGATTCAGGGTGAGAGTGAAGGCCTGCCAGGGCGAAGAGCATATTCTACTATCACCTACTGCAAACCGGTCCTGCCGCGAGCCACTTGCCACTTTCGATCTGATAAAAAAGAACAACATCCCAAAGGTCGTCGTTACTATTTTTAGATTCGGGTTGAGTTGGTCGGTAACACCAGTCGCTTGGGAATGGAATTCCGAGGACGGGTGATTGATTCGCTATCGGAACGAATGAATGGGCAAGGATGAACCTGGAGCAAATTCCTTCCTTCCTAAATGCGTAAGACACAAACATATTAATTTGTCGTGAGTCCCTCCCGGAACTACTCCTAGCAGATTTAAGTTCTCACAAATATTTCATAAGCCAATTTTAAATTCATCACAGTGGTGAACCCGACGTTCACCCAACCTTCCTCCTTCTTCCCTTCTCATGTCGACGACTCTGCTTCGAACACCTACCTCACATTTTTAAATTCACACTCCCTCAATTTAACTTCACATTTCCAGTTATTCAACCTCCTCACTTTACCTTTTGAATCTCCAAAACCTTCCACACGGAGATTTCACCTCTCTCACATCTCCGCTCAGCTCACGCAATTTTTCGTATTTTTGCGAATTTCAAAATTCAAATTTCAAAGTTCAATTTTACCCAATTTTGCGAAATTGAAATTTCAACTCCTCCCTACATGACGGACTCAGTCTCACAATCACCTCCCCTTCTCACGCCCCCTCCACCCTGCAACACCCCACCTTCACTGCCCCCTCTGCAACCCCACTCATCCTTTCACCCTTTTGCCAATAAGTCGGCGGCTGGAGGAAATCGTAGAATCATCCACCCCCCCTACCCCACCACCGCCCCATCCCCCAACGTCATGGGAGGCCTTACGCCCAACCCCTTTTTTCCGCTCGCCAGTATTGCAAGCGTATTCTTACCCCCCCATATTCTTACCGCTCGCCCATACCGCAAGCGTTTTTCTTACCCCCCCCCCCCCCCCCCACAGGGTGGGCCGCCCCTTTCCCCTTCGGTAACACCAGTCGTTATCGGATTTAATTGTAGGTATTTAACTGAGTTTGGCGAAAAACATATTCTAGGAGGTCATTTTTCGAAAGATGACATTCACGAGCCTATCGAGTCGGACGCGTTCTTTCAAGGATTCAGGGTGAGAGTGAAGGCCTGCCAGGGCGAAGAGGGAAGCATATTCTACTATCACCTACTGCAAACCGGACACAGAGGTGCTCCTACTCAGCCCTCCAGCCCCTCATCGCACCTGCGACCACGGCGAACGCTGCCGCCCCCACCCCCTCAACGCACCTGCGTCCACGGCGAACGCCGCCGCCCCCACCCCCTCATCGCACCTGCGACCACGGCGAACGCCGCCGCCACCAACCCCTCAACGCACCTGCGTCCACGGCGAACGCCGCTGCCCCCACCCCCTCTTCGCACCTGCGACCACGGCGAACGCCGCTGCCACCAACCCCTCAACGCACCTGCGTCCACGGCGAACGCCGCCGCCCCCACCCCCTCTTCGCACCTGCGACCACGGCGAACGCCGCCGCCCCCACCCCCTCTTCGCACCTGCGACCACGGCGAACGCCGCCGCCACCAACCCCTCAAAGCACTGACTTCCACGGCGAACACCGCCGCCATCACCCCCTCATCGCACCTGCGACCACGGCGAACGCCGCCGCCCCCACCCCCTCAACGCACCTGCGTCCACGGCGAACGCCGCCGCCCCCACCCCCTCAACGCACCTGCTTCCACGGCGAACACCGCTGCACACACCTCAACCCTCTCGACCCCCACCCCCTTGGCGTCTCTGCGACCCAGGCGAACACCGCCGCACCAACCCCCTCGACCCCCACCCCTCAAACCCACCACTCACTCGGGGGCCCTCTCTTCCCGCCCCACGATGCTGGGGCTGACCGCTTCGCCCCCTTCACCAACCCCCCTTTGGAAGGCTTTCGTCCCTCGCCTCAGAGCCAGGGTTAACTTTTTCCCCTCACCAACCCCCTTCGGAAGGCTTCCACCCCTGAATGAATGAATGAATGAAAGAGATTTTATTCCGAAAAAAACATACAGCAAAGCACTTCAGTACCTATGTTATTAAAATATGGAATATACCCTTAACCATAGGGCAAGCCCTGTGCGGATAAGGGGAGATGACTGAGCTAAATATAACTAATAATTAGGCATCTTAGCACATCGAATGGTTAAAGAAGTTTTCGGTAAATACAAAAAACACATTTAGAAACAATCTATACATATAATAAAACAGTGTCTGTTTGTTTGTTTGTTTGTCTCGGCATCAATTGAGAACGGCTGAACGTAGAAAGTTGCGGCTGGTACCATTTGACGCAGAATTTATCTGGGAAGGTTTATGAAAAATCCGCATTTGAATCTGTCCATCCGTTGAAACGCTATGAATGAAATACTACTAAAAAACGTGTTATAATCACTTCTATGAGGACGTTTATGCTTATAATAACTTTGAACGGTTGGACGTAAATCCGATTGTAGAAAGTTGCGGCTGGTACCATTTGACGCAGAATTTATCTGGGAAGGTTTATGAAAAATCCGCATTTGAATCTGTCCATCCGTTGAAACGCTATGAATGAAATACTACTAAAAAACGTGTTATAATCACTTCTATGAGGACGTTTATGCTTATAATAACTTTGAACGGTTGGACGTAAATCCGATTGTAATTAGATTCTGGATTCAGCTCGACATGTTAGTGGGAGGGGGGTACAGGTTATGAGAGGGGGGGGGGGGGGTCTACAGAAATTTCAAAACTACTTGACCAATTGGAGTGCAACTTTGGGAATTTGTTGTGTGAACATTGAGGAATATTTCTAACCAGGTAGGGAGGGTTCATAGGATACGGGGGGGGGGGGGAGGGGTTAAAGGCAGTTAGGGTTGGCATTGGGGAAGGTTTCTGATCAGTTGAGGAGGGGGGGATACAGGGGGTGTCTGTTCTACCGTTGCGAAGCGCGGGTACACAGCTAGTAGTTACATACATTTACAAAACACTATTGTTTAAATAATAAAAAAAATAAAATTTCATTTCATTTCAGACCACATATATGCTTGTAAGTAGAGCTCGGCAGTTTTCTATCCCATTTGAGATTAGCCATGAGAAAATTTTCTTTTTATAATCAGATCGAGTAAAATTTGAGGGTGATCTTAATTTGTCTGGCAAGGAGCGAATCAAGAATGGCATACTATAGTAAATGTGTTTAGAAGTACTCCATAGTCGTGTTTTTGGTGCAGGTACCACAGCTTGCGAAGTGAGTCGGAAGGCGTATGGAGTGTTTTTAGAAAAGTTAAAAAAAGCGGATGTTTGTGAAAAAAGGCTAGTGACGACTTGATGTACAACTGATCAACTGAGAATACACGAACATAGTTATACAAATCGACAGACGGAAATTTTCGTGGTTTCTTTGATACTACCTTGAGAATGGATTTCTGCATGATATTCAGTGGATTCAGAACCGTTGAGGTAGCTCCTCCCCACGCAATAATACCAAAACCAATGATGCTCTGAACAAGTGTTTTGTATACAATAATCAAGCTTTCCTTCCCAAGGCATCCTCGAAGGTTATAAAATAAATGCGTAAATTTCCGAAGTTTATGAATCAGCGCAGAAACATGGCATTCCCATCTTAGATCCTCGTCAATTATTACTCCTAGGTACCTCACAGAGTCAACCCTCGCCTACGAGCCAGGGTTAAATTGCAACGGCCCACGCCTCACCCCTCGCCCCCCCATCGCTCATTGGGGGGACCCAGCACCTGTACATATCACACCTGTAAATATCTTTAAAACACACCTGTAAATATCGAGCTTCCTTATATGTCAATGTAAATATTCTCTAGCTCTAAGTCACTTCTCTTTGTACATAACCTCTCCTCATTCACCTGTATATTCCCTAGCTCTAAGCCACATGCTGTTTTTATCTGTATACTAGCCATAAGTTACTCCTCTTTGTCCATACTCTCCTCATGCAACTATATATCCTAGCTCTAAGTCACTCCTCTTTGTGCATACTCTCCTCATGCAACTGTATATACTAGCTCTAAGTACCCACTTTTGTACATACTACTACTTCACGCCAATCTTCGCCACCTTTCTACCTAGTATTAAGCAAACCACCATCTCAACTACTGTCAATCACCGCCTTCAGCCTACATTGTTTGCCTCAGCCCTCAGCTTTGTAAACTTGGGCCCTCAGCCACATCCGAATGTTCACTTGCTCACTTTCCACCGCCATCAGCACTCCTCCTGTCTGCCATAGCCCTCAGCCTTTTGTAACCTTGCGCCTTCAGCACCATCCTGTTTGCCATAGCCCTCACCACTTGTAATCCTGTGCCCTCAGCTCTTGGAAATTTTTTGCTCGAACTGGGGGGACCCATGTCGTGAGTCCCACAAATATTTCATAGGCCAATTTTAAATTCATCACAATATTGAATGCAAATAGAGCAGTGTGAAGGATGCCATTAGATTAGCTCCTACGAGATAATTTTTATTATCAGGGATTAAATTTGCGACGTTAACATTTTGTCGATACCAAGAATTGAACTATATTTTTTATATCAATCCTTGAAAATCAAGCATATTTTTTAGAAATGTCAAATGTTGATACTTGATTTTTTTTGAGACATGGAGCGATATTTCTAGGAAGAGAGTATCCAGTATCAGATTGTGATATTCACTTTTTATATTCGAAATATTTGGGTTTTAAGCACTGAATGTGAACCACAGCGCCGGCCTGCCGCGCGGTTTTGGCCTGTGTGGGTTGGCCAAACATTCCGAGTAGGAATGCAGATTTTGTATTCCTGTTAACAAACATTTCTGTGGGCCACATCGAAAAAACGGAGTTTTAATTCGACGGTGGAACATTACCTTGATTCACGTAGGGAATTAATTCCAAATTATGTGAATATATAACTACAAAATATTCTGAAAAAGGAATTTTAGATCTTCATCGTAAGAATAATAAACGCACTGTGTATAGAAAAAAATTTACCTACCTACAATGGTTATAGTTAGTAACTGCATAATTATTAATTACTATGCAATTACTAGAAAATATGGGAATAACTGAATACGGATACAATTCAGAAATATGGGGTAACTGAATATGGATATTATTCAGAAATATGGGAATATGCGATAAACCAAATCATAAAAGTATATCATTTCGAATAAAAGTCGAAAGTCGAAGTCATGCAAGCATGCTGATATAAAACCGATAAAAGTAATGAATTTCACAAAATAAATCCTGTAGGTATATTGACATATTATTATAATATTATTTCTGATCGCTTTTATCATCACTCACTCACTATGATAAATGATACTCAGTGATATTTGAGATCGTTGATACTGAAAACAGTATCAAGATTTGATGAATATCAGACAGTGATACTGAATTGGTAAGAAAAAAAATATCAGTATCATGATACAGGTGTGTGATATTTTTGATACCTCAAATTCAATCCCTGTTTATTATCTTTATACCCAAAGATAAAAAAAAGTATGTTTTGGTTTAAAGAAAGTGGGTTTGCGTCAAGCCGGAATAGGTTCAAATTTCCAGAACTACGGCAGTGCAAGGATCATGAGAAAGAAAACGGGTACTTTGTCAGCAGGAGCTTTGTCAGCTCCTACGCACTATAGGCCAGAAAAGAACATAACAAAGGCCTACGATATGACTTATCTTAGGACATGAAATTTTTTTATCGCTAATAAAGCGAAACATTACGAATTTAGGGTGACGTTGTAGTACCCACCCATTTTGTCAACGTCTTCAATTCTTGCCAGTGAACTACATAGTCACAATAGAGTAACACCGCAAAAAAAGAGAGGAAAAAACGCAATACTTTTACATTTGCTGGAAGTATTAATAAGAAGTAATGCACCATTACGGCCCCACGAACCCCACCCGGTCATTTTTGAAATTACGATAGGTACCCTTCTATTTTTTCTAAGTTATTGAGTTACGGCGTTTTGAAGATGCCAACTCCTATTTTTCAACCCGTAGAGGTAATGACAGTAACATCGAGCTTAGAGGAACAACGAGACCCCAAAAATTAAATTTTGGGCACTGCAAAGTAAAGCGTTACGGACAATGTTTCTATTCCATTTTCGTTCTATTCCACCTATACCTTGAAACACAAACCACCAAATTTTGAGGGGGTTAAATATTTTTGTTCTTCATGCTCAATTCCAAAGCTTTATTACTGAATATAATAAACCAAGATGCATGCCATATTCACATTCGCCCACTGCGTCGCAACAGGCACCATAATATACAGTCAAATTCAAGCACCAGTTTGGACTATAATGTTATATTTTGGCTATTTATGTATGGAATTTTGAGTGCTGTTATCCTTTCTGAAATAGGAAGTAGGTGCGGATAGACCCCCAAGGTTACGAGGAATCAGAATGATGACAAGTGACACAATTTTTCACAACGTGGATTAACTAGGTCGAAACCCACACAGCTTCGCTCGAAAAACGAAGTCAAATAGAGCTATCTGTCCTCCTATGCCCAGACGATCTTCAATCAATCACATCACTTCATCAAACATGACATCAATCACAGGAACTACCTATCACTGGGTTTAATTAAAAAATATCGTGATAGCTCTGGTCGTGTATATGAAGACTGTTGGACAAAATGAATAGTTTCCGATCTGAAGAGATCACTTGCAGAAAAGATCGTATCGGGTGCGGCCTCCTCGATCAATCTACGAAAGAAAGTTCTAGGGCGCCCCACCAACAAGAATCCGCCGCGTTATTGACTCTCAGGTCGGGCTTACCGAATAAATGAGTACCATTTAAACTCTGACAGGCTGTATCGGGGAAGAGAGCGATGGGAGTTAGTTAATGAAATTTAGAGGAGAACTGCGCGCGTATAAAGCGAAACCGCGACCATCTGCGCAGAAACTGCTCGACTTTCAATCAAAAATATGAATTTATTATACCTGGGTATTTGATGCAGAGGAATGAAATTAACGAATCGGAAGTGTGCGAATAAGATCATAATATAAGCTAAATATACTATGGTAATAATAACAATAATAAATCACGAACGGTTTCTGGTTCCAGCACACAGAAGCCGTTGAATTAAAACACTACAAATCATTACCAAACCAACCTTCCTTGCCCGTAGGTGAACCCAAATAAATTTCGCCTAATGTTGAACCTATATTAAGACAGTAAATAGAAAAATCGTAGAGTTGATAATGGCACTACTGACAAGCGCTGGAAATTCGGTATATTAAAATCCATGACTCAGTAGGTAAAATAATAATCATAATGAGCAAAAATAAATAAATAAAACAACGGTATATTTATTACATTGAAATTAATTATTCAACTAATCGAATGACTTATCGACTAACGAATAATTTAAATGCAATAAATACCGAATAATTTGAAGTTGTAATATCATTCAGAAAATAATTTAATGAAGAAAAGGTGTCCGTATGATCATGAGCATCTCTGAACCTAACACAACCTTGATTACATCACAAAATTCCGATTAAAATCAGCGGTTAGGTACTACTTCTTCGAGGGTTACCGTGAATTTCACTGGACCAGAAAGGGATGCGCGACATCTTGGGTAGATTTTGTTTCCTTTTGCCAACTATTTTTAATTCTTCGATAATATCGC
This sequence comes from Leptopterna dolabrata, assembly GCA_954871275.1. Lineage (NCBI taxonomy): Eukaryota > Metazoa > Arthropoda > Insecta > Hemiptera > Miridae > Leptopterna > Leptopterna dolabrata. The sequence continues at coordinate 43,750,628 of OX940981.1, forward strand.
TGACCGATCAACAGTTTCAAGCAGTAAAGAAAAAAGAAAACCATTACAGAGGATATTAAAAAAAAGTTATCCGAGATAAGAAGTGAATAGCAGTGAATATAAAAAGATGTTTCCGGCCGAGGTAGTTTGTAAATAGGCAACTATTATTATTATCAGGAACGTGTACAATGGAAGCAGTTACACAACCAGCGCTGATGATATGCAAATTTCAAGTCTCCATTAACTGTGATACTTCACTATTTTGCCTAGATGAATGCGCTCACGTATCTTCTCGAAAAGGTCCACTACTTTTCGCCTACCCACAATTTTCGATTACCCTTCGGCACTCAGAAAAGCGCCCGCTTCCGCCCAAAGCCCAATTTCAGTCAACTCCAGGGATAGTTCCATTATCCGCTGTAGAAAGTCACCGTACGATGGTTTCCCGGCTCCGTCACGGGATCATTATCATACGCTCCATGTGGAAATGAGAGGTCCCATAGAGCAGTAATGGCATACGGAAGCCGGAACTACACGTGAGGATGGTGGCGGCGGTTGTCCAGTCTTGGGATATCATAATGGTGCGGTGATTCAGACACTCCTCCACAACTTCTATTGTGGACCGAATGAATCCCCCTTTCACCGCGTGTGATTACGCCTGGCTACACAATCCCGGGGACGGTTTTATTGTTACAAACCCAATAATAACTTACTCCTCACTTCGGCTGCGGGCCTCTGTTCAGTATCAAGATGAACTCCTCTAATTCGAAAATAGTAATAACTCTCCACACTGCCTATTTGAAGAACCGAATGCATGAAATTTCCTGAATTGTACGATCAAGCGGTCCATAACTTTCCAACGCTGCAATACAATATTTGAGAATGATGCAACTCAAAACGTGGGACATTTCCAGTAGGTACCTACGAACGGTGCACTTCCATTTCCGTCCAACAACGTATTTTCTCTATAGTTCTTCTCCCCTAACTTTCATCCCATTGCAATGTGGAAGCGAAGTTTCGTTGCCTCGTAATCCTTTGCGATCGCGTTACCTTTACTTAGGTTGCGTAACCTTTTTCTGGTAATACGAGCTATCCGGCAAGCCCCAACACTGCACCCTCGCCACTTCCACGTCGCGACGCCTGTTATGCTTGTCTTCTCAGTATGTCCGATGTCTGGAAAGCCTATTTTGTTAAACGCTCAGGTCAAACGCACAAGGGACAAATCGCATCAAGTTCTTAGTGCTAGGAAAGAAATCCAAAAAACATGGAGATCGATTTCAAATACATAAAAGGATGTTCGGCACAGAACGTAAATTCTGAGAACTTGCAAAAATTGATCGATTACCTATTTAATCTCACAAACAGTTCAACAAAATGGCTCTTCCATATCACCTCATCCTCTCCATACAGGAACGTCACAAGTTCTAGAGAGCGTGGCTATCTATGTATGTAAGCTTTGAGTAGTCTGTGTCACACGGTGACACAGAGCCGAGCCGCGCCGCAGGAGCAGCATCCGGATTCGAGGCTAATGTAGGTACACGTATGAAGAAATGCTTCCATAACCATTACAGAGCTATCCTAAGATGGACTGGCTGACAAAAGGAACATAGAAAATGTGACAAGAGTACTGAAGAATCCCTTTAGGTTTGCTCTTATGAAGGAAAGCTATCGGATTTCTATAAGATACAGGAGCGTTAAGTATTTTTTGCGAATTTTCGGATGATCCGGGGACCTCGGGAAAATTGATAAAACTATGAGTGATACCATACCTCAAGCGTGCAGACATGCCCGGCTTGGGGTCTACACCAAACCTAACGTGAACTCGAAGTTGTTCGGATTATTTAATTTCCAGAAGCGCTGCTATTGCCGCCGGTGTTTTCACGGTTCACTGCTCCATTTCCAATAACACCGCACCCATTGCAGACCTCTTAAAAAAGCGAGTTTTCAAAAAGAGCAAAAGGGTGGAATCGTGACGTTGGAAAGTAGTGAACCTTTCTCCTCAACAAAGCCAGAGCTACTCAACCAACTGGTAATGAATTTAACTCAAGGAAAAGATACCCTGATTACATCTTTCACTTTTCAAGATTAACTCCTTGTCGGGGCATCCTGAGCTGCCCGGAGAATTCTTTTTGCGGCCGTTGTTCTGCGAGAGAAAGGTCCGCTCCAGGTCTTCAATTAACCTTAATTCCTTGGAAAGGTGTCCGATACAATTATTACAAGTACTTAATTGAAGGAGATTGAATGCTACAAATGTCAGCTGGTGATGATGATTTTCCTAGAACGGAAAGATATAGGTCTCAATACCTATTCGCTGAGAGATTCATTCAAGCCATAAAGGTGGCCAAGGAATTATTTGGATAAAATCGTAGGACCTGTGTGTTACTGACGAGATCAACATGGCAGGTTAGGTAATTTATGTATACCTATACCATATAGCCATAAACTACTGTTTAGTCTCCTTATTATTCCGTGAAACTAGATGGACCTGGCCACAAAATATACCACTATTACACTGGAGTGGAATAATGGAACTTGATAGGGATTATTCAAAGACTCAAAAAGGGTTGAAATTCAAAGAGCTTTAGAGCCGGTGCACCAACCACATTTAGAGAGGAGGAGGAGAAAACTGAAAATGATTACAAAGCGTTGAATGGAATTAGTAACGCGAAGTGGAAATGGGTCGAATTAGTAACGCCGTGGTTTTTACCCTGAAAATCGCCTTATAATGGCATAGTGAGTAGATACGAAATTTCGGCTACGTTTGTCAATCACATCTAAGGGTGAATGTTCAAGAATAGAACTTACCTCTCGACTTGGTACCTCTACTTAATAGGTTTTAAGTGTTACATGAACATACGACTGGTGACACGGAGACGCAAACCAACTAATCGCTAGCGGTCCCAGGAAAAACGGCACCACAGGGTGAAGACAAAGACCGAACATGAAATCAGTAATACAAGAGGCGTACCCATCTACCGCGGCCCCGACGCCAGCAGAGGAGTTAGCGGAATTATCCACCATTTCATTTCCTACCTCGGAAATATTCCGTATTCGCCTTTCGAAATCTCTCGCGGTGTCGCTCCGGACTTTCCAATTTGATTTTCAGACCGCTTCGCTGTTTTGATCGTGATGCACCAGGAGCTCACGTAGGACCGTCGCCGAGCCGAATAAGAATCGTCACCACGTAGGCCCCACAACGAAGATCCCTCAAGAAGGCGGGATATTCGATATTTTCCCTCATGACAGATACAACGTGGGAACGCTGGTAGCTTAGAACTATCCGATGAAGCGGTACCCATCAAGTACGTACATATCTAGCAATATGAAACTAAGGCTGCAATGGTGTGAGCGTGATCGTGGCCCTTTATCCACATGAAGTGACAAGCTGAAATACGTTGGGATGAGGAAAAACGGGTGACGAATTTCCCATCCTCGTACGACGCTTAATGGACCTGAAGTGCCAAAATATTTCTGAACCAAGCTTATCAATCCATCCGTTTTATTGGCTCGGGTACCCTGACGTGAGCTGAAAATTGTGACAAGGTTCTGAAGGAAGCTGAATGAGGTAAATTTTGATCCACGCGCATACCATATTCACACCCACGGGGTATGCGTTTGGTAATTTCTCCATTTTACACAACGAAATAGACCCTCTGAAATCATTATATTTGTTGTATAAAATATTTGCTGAACAAAAAATTGAAATTGATTGAATTGAAATCTCTTATCAAGAGCTATACGCTACTGGATGAAGGAGTTGCCAATATGTGTACTTTCTTCCCCAGTTGTTTTTCTTTCTTTTCAACATGATGGAATTAGATACCTACCGTTAACTGGCCGAGAGAAATAAGTGATGGTGCTGAATTCGAAAAGCTGAGGTCAAAAACACAAAATTCTGAACATCGCTTTAATATCTGAGGTTGACCGGACGAAACTCATAACCGAATATTCTTTAATGGAGAACCTTCCGTGAGAAAGGACTTACATTAATAACCCCAAAAAAATGTGATAAGACTTAGAAAGCAGCATCGTTAACGTCACCCAGTGGACAGCGCAAGGAAAAATATTGCCGTTCCAGTGTGAAACCAATGCTCACGACTCAAGACCGTTAGGTTATAGTAAAACAAGGGCCTTGCTTCAGGACAGACTGTTTCTCAGTGCCCTTAACACTCTCCAGAAATAGACTTCTAATTTAGAACTCGGGTTCTGGGGTTCCTGAACAGTTCAGTAATCAGGGTCTCACACTTTTGAAGCCCTTAGTCTTGTCGTGCTTCTGTGAACTGAAGAATCGTTTTTAGAGGCTCGTAGAAAACCTATTAAATGAGAGAGCGGGACCGTGCAACCACACGGGCCTCCTCTGAATAGTCTGTTATAACTCGTTTTTACATTGAGCTGAAAAGGAGGCTCCAGCCGGTCTTATTTTCCCAACGGCTTTCGACGCTTTCAAAATAGAAAATGCACACAAAACAGCATAACAGGAATGCAGTGGATTGTTGTGAAAGACCATGTTATTGTTGGTAAATCTGGGTTTTCGGTACAGAATGAACAGTTCTGCAAACGAAACAAAGGGATCAAAACTAGAATGGATTGTACTACATGGAAATGGACAGTGTTTACTGCGAACGCCGATACGCTTACACTGGGAAGGATCACTTTCTCAAAAATACCACTAGCTAAATGACTTATCATTCGCTTGCTTCAAGTCTCAGTAGTACAAGGGCTGCATAAATATGCCCATATTCATGGAAGCATGAGAATTGGAGAAGTTTTATTTATGATTCACAAGAAACCGAAAAATAATATGTGACGGTAAATTAACACAAATTCTGGGAGCATGGGGAACCATCCAAAATCGTGCCAGAAATGGCCATCTTGACGAGCATTCAGAAGACAGCAACTTTCCTCCTACAGCATCTCATCGATACCATTCCTCACAAACTTGCAAATGAATTGAAAGGTCGGAAAAACAGATCTAGCTAATCATTATCCAAAACCTCGTTGAAGGCGAACGTACAAAACAAGAGCGAGAAAAAATTTAAGAATCTCCATACAACGCCGCCTGTCGTTAAACGACATTCTTCATAGCAAAATTCAATGTTTACTACCAATCCTTAGAGCTCGCACAAAAATTCAGTTCCTTCAACATAAATCATTATAGTGTCTCAGAATCATTTTACCGATGCCTATTATTTTTTCGACAAATTTCCTTATTAATCTACAGTCGTCCTGAATGCGTTTTATGATGAAAAACGAAAGTCGACTCGGTAATAGAATATTAAGAAAGCTAGATGAGAGAAATCAGGGAGGTTAACGGAAAACTAGTGGGCAGAGGACAACTTAATCGTGAAGCAAGACTTGAATATTAAAAGCAGTAGCCTACCTACCGATAATGAACTACAAAACTTTTTATGAAAAATGTCTACAAACTTAACAAGTTTTATCGCCATTCGAATGAAAAACGATCAACAGCAGAAAGCCCATACAGCGGACAATCCTCATGGTAAGTCGAGTACATTGGGATAATAATTTCAGGGTTTCGCTGAAGAAAAAAAAACTATACATAAACTAAATGAACAACTCATCACAACACCAGGGCTATAGAGGTGGGTACTTATTGAAGATAACCAGCAGGTCAAGAAAGGTCAACGCCAGGATCATGGCAGAGTAAAACCCATATCTAATCATAATATAAATACTAAAGGCTGGCCCAGTTGTTGAATCGGCAATAAACACTCTTATCCTCTGGAAGAAATTAAATAATGTATTTTCAGTAATGAATGAAAAAGCGTACTATACTTACAACAGATGAATGACTGCAGAAGGCGGGAATTGAGTAATAACTTACCTGTAACAAAAGCGAATAATGTTAGGTACTATAAAGAGAAAACAAAATTCTAAAAATAGTTCATGAAGACAGGCACTGTCTTAGGTTTTGCACAAGGGCACAAGATTTTTACTCCTTCACCTCCCACAAAGGTGATGATATTTGATAAAAAATGTCGAAACAGCTCATGTTTATGCAAGTGTCGTTCTACTTCCTGATGAGATTATAACTTGTACATATATGAATAAAAATTAATGTTTCTTTATTTTTTCCTTCTGCGCTCATGTACCATTCATCAGATTGCGATGGTGAGTTGTTGTGCGCACGCCCACGAAGGTTCCTGATTGTTTCCCCAATTCAAATAACAAATCAAAATATTCCCCAATGTAGGCTAAGGCCCCAGTTAGAAGAGTTCCACAATGTTTTTCGACAAAAACGAAAACATTTATTTTATTTTATTGGCACTGTATAGACAATACATCCAGCCTTATGCGTAACAGAAAACTTATTCAATAAAACTCAGGGACAATGACTGAACTTTCACACATCCTATTAAGAGTCAAACATCCGTTTGTAGATGATTTTCCCGGTTGTCAGGGGTAAGTCGAGGTTGAAAAGGGTTGGGATCAGGTTAAAAACGTAAAAAATTCGAGATAACAGCATCCTGGAAATTTCAATCCTCAGAGACGAATGACACTAACGCAGAGCTTCGTGGACGAACTAGACTCCAAATGGGAGCTACAAACCAAATTTCATTAATTTTGGTTCATGAACGCTGTGGAAAGTGCGAAGTACGGAGGACGGACACTGTTTTATTCTATTTTCCGAATAAAATTTTCAAGATTCTGCCTTGAAACGGAAACCATAAAATTTTGAGGAGTGGTGGGGGATATTTATTTTTATTTTTTCTTCCATGTCCAATGCCTATTGTTCATTATTGAAAATAATAAACCAAAAATATTGTACCTATCCAAAAGAACTTCAATAAACAAAACCTTTCCTCATTTGGGTGGCACTGCAACGCATGCCGGTTATAGCTAGTGTATTATAAAAACGGTACAATCGATAGAAGGGGAGGGATTCTCACACAAAATTTGATACCTCGGGTATAAAATACCACAGCTTGATAGATGAAGTGCAAGTCGAAATCACTTTCAGTCGGGTGGTTTCAACGACTAACCTCGAACTGATTTCGGATGCAGCAGCACGGAACGGTGACTCCTCTTCTGCAGATCCATCTCATTGGTTGGACGCACTGAAGCACACAACTTTTTGTTCCGATGTTAAGCCAGCCTCCCCCCTTCCATCTTTCCATGCTGTTTTCCTCGAAGCCCTTGACTTTCTTACCGTACTAAATTGCACGACGAGGGATTCAACACTCCGCTCTCCACAATTCGCTAGTTTCCTCCCGCAGTGTTCCCCAGTTGAACCATTGAATGCCCAAGATTTTGAGCTGCGTCATCTGCTTCAAAATGGGACTAACAATGGGAGCAATTCGTTGGACGAGAACGACACGGAAACTTTAATTTGATTAATAAATGAGGGTTCGGTTTCGACAATAAAAGTCCTTAATTCATCAAATCCTTTAATGAGGAGCTTTCAACAGCCCTCTGGCTGTCATTGTCAACTCTAAAACCAGCTACAGCAAGCAACCATTAGACAACTAGAGAACGTTGTGAAGTTACAATATATATACTAATGACTCATTAAAAGAAAGTACTAAATTCTAAAGGAAAGTACCAATAAAATATACAACTTACCAACTTCTCAAAGAAGAGATTCAATATGGGGTCTGCAGCAGACACCAACTACCACTGATAACAGAGCTCCCTGCCTCTAGCGGTAGTGCCAACCACAACAAGTCTGCTCATGGATGCCTCATCCTTGAGTCGCTGGTAAATACAAACTGTGTTATTAACATCTGACTTAAAGTTAATTGAATTGGGATCTTGAGTGATATGGAAGGCTTCTAATATTTTTCTTTTCCGGAAATGTGATTCCCTGTTGATAATTTTTACATTTTGAAAATCAAAGGAATGATTGGTCTCAATAGCATGTATGGAAAGTGGAAGTTCCTGTGGACGTTCTTTTCTTGTCCACGCCATACTTATGTTGGTACATTCTCTTTTTCAACCACTGGCCCGTTTCACCTATCTAATTGGCTGAACAATCATTACACTCAATTTTATAAATTAACCCAGATTTTAATTCAGGTGCAGTGATATCCTTCTTATTACTGAAAAAAGTTTTATTAATGCTATTATAACTTTTGTGCCCTAATTTTACATTCAGTATCACTTCGTTTATTGCACTCTGAATTGTATTACTAATTTGTCCTAAATACGGAAAAGGAAAAAATGTTGGGGGAGGATCACTTTTATGCTGCTGTTGATTATAGCATTTCCATATTTTTCATGGTTGATTAAAGTATCAATTAATTTTCTTGGATAACCATTTTCTTGTAATGTTTCAAAAATCTCCGGGACTAGCTCATCATGAAATTTAGTGTCTGAGAGGTGCAAGGTTCTATAAATTAAATTCTTAGCACAATTTAGTTTATAGGTTTTGGGTTGACAGCTGTAATAATTTAGGAGACGTCCTGAATGGGTGGGTTTTTTATAATGTTTTATACTTATTGTGTTATCATTATTCCTGGTTATGATTATGTCCAAAAAGGGTAAACTGTTATTAGCTTCTTGTTCGAGCGTAAATTGAATTTGAGGATGGAAAGAGTTAAATTTACTTAATACATACTGAACCTTATTCTTGTTTACTGCTAGACAAGTATCATCAACATACTTCCACAGCACTTCCATACATGCTATTGAGACCAATCATTCCTTTGATTTTCAAAATGTAAAAATTATCAACAGCGAATCACATTTCCGGAAAAGAAAAATATTAGAAGCCTTCCATATCAATCAAGATCCCAATTCAATTAACTTTAAGTCAGATGTTAATAACACAGTTTGTATTTACCAGCGACTCTTGGATGAGGCATCCATGAGCAGACTTGTTGTGGTTGGCACTACCGCTAGAGGCAGGGAGCTCTGTTATCAGTGGTAGTTGGTGTCTGCTGCAGACCCCATATTGAATCTCTTCTTTGAGAAGTTGGTAAGTTGTATATTTTATTGGTACTTTCCTTTAGAAATTAGTACTTTCTTTTACTGAGTCATTAGTATATATTGTAACTTCACAACGTTCTCTAGTTGTCTAATGGGTGCTTGTTGTTGCTGGTTTTAGAGTTGACAATGACAGCCAGAGGGCTGTTGAAAGCTCCTCATTAAAGGATTTGATGAATTAAGGACTTTTATTGTCGAAACCGAACCCTTATTAAGAAACCAAATAAGTCCACCCAAAGGAAAGAAGAATTTAATAAATGAGCACAAAATGTATCTAACGCAGGTCGGATAGATACTATTTGAGCAGACTATTTGTATAACATAGTAGCATAATACGGTGCACGGTGAACGTTCTGGAAGCCTCTTTTGGGTTCAATTTTCAGCGAAAAACTATGCCTACCATAGCCCGATGTGCAGGTTACCGCGTGGGATGAACCAAGTGATGGATGTACGCCGACAGGATGAGAGTTCTAGCTCTACGGAATAATGACAGACATTAACAGTATCAAATAAATACACAGTCATATGCGGACATTTTACCTGTTTGTTGGCTTGCCCGTATTATTATAAATAAATAAGTAAACGTTCGAGAGATTGATTTATTTGTAACAGGTAAAGTTGCAGCAAATACATACATCTGTTGAAGCAAATATTCATCTATAGCCTGGATGTTCTACAAGTAAACATGTTGGGGGTGTGAGAGGAAGTATTGGAACAAAAATTGTCACCAACAATGGCAGGTTCTGGGGACCTTCGGCTTGAGCAACGCTTTCGGAATTACTTTCCAATATGTACAGTAATGACAGGATATCCTTTGGAACGGTTAAATTATGGTGTCTAAAACAAGTCCTGACAACTATATTTCTCTGACTCGAGAGCTTTCTAATGCTACTTTATAATTCCGTCATAACTTTTAAAATTAGACAATTTGTTAGAGGGGGACATTCACTAGGTAGGTACCTCTAATAAGCTAACATTGCAATCGTCTGCTACTCCATCGAAAATCGTAATGAGCGTTTTCCACCGGAAGATTTACAAAGGGAAACTTTTCAAAAAAATGCTGGTATCTCCCAAGCTAAGAAGTTCTCCAACGCGTCTTAAACTGTTGTATCGGTTGTAAGCATGTCTTGGGTGCAAGCAGGAAATGCCGTCCTGATAATATATACCTATTTCAGGGCAGGGAAGGGAACCTAAACAAAATACATAGGTAGTTTGGGAACCAATTTAGTCATTCTGAAGGACCGATTAACCGGGAGGAGGAAACTGCACCGCCCAGATTGCACAACGTCTGCAAACACAATATCGACCCACCCAAGACGCTGAACAATTAGCGGAGGACACGGAGCGTTCACATCGATATGAAACGTTCAGTTTCTGATTGGAAAAGACGTATCAAGGACTGGAGATCATCTAAGGCAGTACAGGAGCAAGGTCAGACAAAAATGCTACTGCACCCTGTTTCACGTTTGACAATTGAATGAGCCATAACATCATTGCCAATGTCAATCAAAGACGTGGAGGTACCACAACACGTATTATACCAGTAGGTATGACACTAATAATTCAAGAGATACGAAAATACAATGGTTCATACCGACTGGTACAGCTATGTTGGTAATTTTGGGGGTAAAAAAACGCTACAAACTATTAAACAACGGTACATTATTTATATGATTGTTAAATAATTGCTCTTCTGCGTATTTAATGTTTTCTGTGGTCAATAACTACCCTTGAGCTCCCACCAGGAAAGGCTTAAATCGAGTACTGGAGCCAGCCCGGGAATTACAGTTAAAGCAGATATAAAATGGCCAATTCAGATGTAGTTCCAAAGGTAAATTGTTGATGTGGACTGAAACAATTTTTTCCCTGGGTTGGGATTCGAACCGGCGACCTTCACCATAGGATTTCGACCCACAGCCCACTGAGCTACGGGGCCACATAGTTAAAAGCAAGTGATGAATGCTCTCAATCCAGGTTGATGCCTGCATACACGCTGCTCTTCAGGGCAAATTCAGATTTTATGGCAACGTCGTAGAATGCTCCGGATGGTCTCAAAAATTCAGAAAAAATCGAACTATATATTTAAAGATGCGAGAAAACCCAAACCTAAAAATACAATTTTCCGAGATAGGAATACTCGGGATATTTCAACCCCTATTTTTCATCCCTTAGAGTTAAGTTACAGTAACACTGAGCTTCGAGGACCAACTAAAGCCCAAAGGGGACCCACATACCAAATTTCGTGAATTTTGGTTCATGGGAACTAAGGAAAAAGCCGCGGACAGCGTACGGAAGGAAACTTTTTCATTTGATATTCGTATTTTACGTCCCTCGAAACGTTAACCATGAAATATGAGGGGAGGGGGGGGGGGGGGGGAACAAATTTTGTTTTCATGGTCTATTCCAAAGGTTCATTACTGAAAATAATAAACCAAAAATACAGCGGTGATTGAATAGTACAATACCTAATTAACATCATTCTACTCACGTCACACTAGGAGAAAAAAGTAAATAAATCAAATAAACAAAAAACAGATTTTCGAGGTAAAGGCAATAGGGGTTGCAAAATTGTATTTTGCGGTTTTCTTTCACTCGTTTTCACCAGTGCATAGTTCAGGGTCAGAGTGTCGTTACTCGTTACGACATGCTATTCATGTCCTCAATTGCTAGAGCTACGACCGTTTTCTCCCAACTAATTATGCACTACATAGGGAAATAAATAAAATGCCGATGTCCTCATACGGCTATCATAAAAATTTTTCGAAGCTGCTAGATCATCAGGTTAAGGATAAATTAAGGAACAAGTTATGGTCTGTATCTCCATAACAGTTCTTCAACATAGGCGGTCATATCCGATATGGAAATACTGATTCCAGAACTAATATTTCCGCAGAGACCCTTTATGAGACTGCCCAATCCAAACACGTATCCAAATAGGACTGCGTCAGGATGGAGCTCTGGAGCAGAAATACGTACCACAGAGGAGGGATCTTCGGAGAAGGTGGACGAGAGTAACTGGAGTCATTTTCGAAGGCCCCCGCCCACTGCTCTACATACTTTCTGAGCCGCACAACATCCCATCGACTGTATCCTTCGCTTCCAGAGACCGCAAACTCCCTTTTTTTTATCGTTTGAATGTTGGTCTTCCCAGGCCCCAGCCCGTTTCGCCATAACAGTTCGTTCGATGCGGCCGCGAGTAAGTTTCGAACCCCAAAAAGTGTACGTACTTTCTATATTATTATACCAACATCCTGTCGATGGGTACCTACTTAGTTACAGCGACGATGTTCTTTTCCTTTACATTTCACGAAGTACCTGGGTACGACGTTTTTAGTACTTGAGAAAAGAAATTAACAGAAGAAATTCTGAATCCCCACTACCTACACATTCTTTTTTTGTTTTCTATATAATTCTTTTCACAAATTTCCGGAGAATGGTATTATTTACCAAATTTCACAATGGAAGCCAAAACACTGAAATTCGGGAAACATCGCCAGACGCCGTAGTCACACAGAATTTGATAGTCTAAAACTTCGCTTATACGAAGAAACCATTTTGATCGGTTCTAATGGCCAAAAACGTGAATTCCGGTGTTTTTGTAGGTATACAGAAAGCTGGGGCTGTAGTAGAGCTGTCGTGAAAATCCTACTGAGCACCGGTGAGGTAAAAATGCTGACTGTATGCACCGAAGTGATATTATGTATTAAGATCACTCTGGATGGACGATTTATTATGCTGGCGCGACAGATTGTAGTGTCGTGTGATAGGACAGTAAAATGAAACGGGTTGAAACCACTTTATTCACACAAATGTATAGTCAGCGGGTGAAACCGGTTTTTGTACACATGGGCGAGAGTGAACATTTTATATTTAGAAACTGCAATATCTACGTATGTAGGAACTCGTTGAATCGAAATTCAGAATGACGCCAATCCAATCAAGTAAACTGAAATGAATGACATGAAGTTACAGAAGCGATGAAGTTGGTTCTAAATAGCATGTCGTCTCATACCTATCCTACTAGCAAGGTGGGAGGGCAAGGTGTAGTAAATTGACGACACTTTCCCCCGTATCTCGCAATGGACCCCCAGTAAAAGCCAACAGTTTGCGTGATTCTCACGGATTATAGTCGATGGTTCAAATGTCACAAATCCCACCAAGGACGCAAGAATTCCCAAATATGATGTTTTGATTCGTTTTTAATTTACCTACCAACCCAGTGAAGGTTAAAAATAGGAAATGATCGGCCTAGGCCGGCTCGAACACGAAGACTGTGGCGATTACAGGGATCGCGTTTTGAGCGAGGAGAAAAATCCCATTAATTGAGTTAGATGGCCACCAAAAGCCCAAACGTCATTAACAGACTTCTCAGAGAATAGACGTCCTGGCGGATTTACTGATCGCCACTGAATCAGAAACCGATTTTATTGCTTTTCCGAGATTAATGATAGATGGAATAAGAATCAATAGCACGTACACGAATGCAACAAGGCTCAACATTACGTTCGAGTGGATAAACATGATATTTTTGTGAATACCGAGATGCTCGAACTGGTAGCTGGATGCTCAAGTTGGTAGTTCTAATCCACCAACATTCTACACACATTCACGACAGACTTTCCGGGAAAAAATATATTCTTATATTAGTGTAGAAATAGCTTCGCAAGTTTTTTGGAAGTCTATTGATCGATTCGCTTCAATGTCATCCAAATGAACATGATAACATTTTGATATCAAGTAAGTCAGTAAGCCTTGCGGAGTAAGAATACACAAACAAGCTGACCAATGAGGTTGAAGTTGCAAACCATACAAGCAATCAGACGGCCATTTTCTACAACTGAATAGCAGTTTTCAGTACCTACCGCCACAGCCGCCGGGCTGTCCTGTCCCGAGTTGAATACTACTCAGAACTATCAAGAAGAAAAGAAAACAATTCGATCTAATTGTTTCTAGTGGTCTCAGAAAGGAAACCTTCAATGACTAAATGATAGTTAAAACCCTGTTATTAGATTTGAAAAGACGGCTAATGACTAGTGGAGCGAGGAGTGAAAAAATTCGAACGGGCAGGAACGACTAGGATCCAGCTCGTGATGGGCCGACCTGAGAGGGGACCCTGCTGCGTTCGTAAGAACCTATCAGGAAGAGACAGACTAAAAAAGTGAAGATAATTATATATCTAGTATTTCATTCCTGAAACGTATTGTAATTTTTTGAAATAATTTTCGAATTTTTTCGAAAAATCGTATTCAGAAAAAACTTGAAACCACTGAATGCGCGTAAATACCAACACGGAATGACAAGCGCATTCGTAGAGTCAACAAAACATGCGAGCTGAATAAACACCCTTTACTTCCCATCCGGATATTGGCTCACTTTCTATGGAAAGGGAAATGAAAAAAAAGTCTCCTCCATACCGGAATACTGATATCGTGGGCCAAAATGAGTAAAATAGAGAAAGCTGCAAACGCGTTGAAAAAAATCGAAGATATTTTAATCGGGAATAGGAAAAAAACATTAAGATTTGACGATGGAATACAAACAAGACAACTGTTGAGAGATGCGTGATTCATTATCAACGTGTTTTAGGACCGACCTTTCACTGAATACGACTAGACGTACCAACCTCCAGGTAAGTAATGGTATGGTAATATTATTACCGATGCCGGAGTGCATCTTTCAATCTTGAAGGTTTTACAAAGGAAATCGATAATGTCATGCCGTTCGAAAAAGGGAGCTAAAAAAACGATGGAGAAAACTCGTTTTTAATACGAGTTCCCGAACAAATCTACATCTGCAGCCGGGTTCTGACGCACAGGGTTCGAGCAAAAACTACAAACGGAACTGGGATACAAATAAAACGAGTCAAAGATGAAAGCTTGATAGGGAATTATTAGTGGGATACAAACGGGACTACAATTTAAAATTTTTTTCCAATCATGCAGCAAGAATATAAGAGCGAATTTTCAAAGAAATATTCGTGCTATTGTGTGAAAAGATGACATAGCGAGAAACCATACCACTTTCGTAAAATTATATAATTTATTCGTAATTTTAACAATTTTGACCGATTTTTTAACCCTTTTTATGTCAAATGTGACACCTACTCTGAGTGAAAAAACAACTGAAACGGTATTTTTCTGTCTTTACTCGCCCTTCCATACCACTTTCAGTGATTTCATATTGAATGTTCGCGATTTTAGCAGTTTTATCGATTTTTACCCTAAAAACTCAACTTTAACCCCCATTGGAGTTTTTGAAAATTGCTCATCTTCGAACTCATCCTTTTGTTTGGCAATATGAACATTTTTATCATGTATATCTAAGATCAGATATCGTCTGGAGTGACATGTAAATATATGTATATGAATATAACTATACACATATACATATAGGGATGAATTCAGGGTGCTCTAAAACGGAATTGCATATAAGAAAATTTCAAAAATTCATGTTTGAAAATTTTGGACCCATCGTAATAGTTCATTTTCTTTGAAAATTCGCTAACAATTATTGACTTTCACACTTCAAGGGATATTTAAACCCACCCAACGATTCTACGCATCAATCGATTAGTGACAGAAAAAGACCTGCCAGATTGTTGCACTGGACAACAATGCAGGTACCTGTGCTTAGGCTGTCGATGCGGGATGCTTGATCTAAGCTATAAGCCTCTAAGGGAATCATGGGCAACGAGGAAGCCTTGCAAAAAACAAGACTGCGGATGTTCATTCAGCCCCGAACCACGAATCAGGGCCATTAATGTTGACGAGGCACAATAGATAACAAAAGTCTCGGTTACAAATGGCTCGCACCAGTCCCCCTTCCAGCCCCGGAAACTTTTTCGAAGGAACGGGAGAAAATCGAACTTATTCAAGTTCTATACACGAGAGATGTAAATAGAAAAATGCATTCACATTGGACATCCGTTTTCAACAGTCTGATTTCAACAAAATACAGTCTGCTGTATTTTTTGTTGTGCAGGGGAGATAGTGTCAGCCTCTATCATTTATAAGTTATCGATGTTCGGGGTATTAATATTGTAAGAAAAAACGAGGAAATAGGGTCAGTCGACCACTGGGACAACAGCGGGCAAACAAGTCGTCATCAACAACACGCAACTCGCAAGTGAGTGTATGAACGCGGATAAGATTAATATGCAGGTCTTTTGATTAATGAATGGTAAACATCGAGCGATGACAGCATTTTATTTGGGAGGCCATATTTATAGTACTGAGAAAGTAATCAATTCGAGATGAATACTGAAAAAAAAAAAAAAATCTTCATTTCAAGGGTTTGCGAATGTATACTTTTTATAGCTTAGGAAGTTTATACCACATGGAGCAGCAGGACGAACACAGGAACAAACACTGATGCTGCAACACCCTTATAGCAGAAAAGTTTATTTTATTTAATAAACAAAGAAAGTGGATTTACAAACAGCACTGACTGGCTAGGGCATTAATGTGATTCACATTAAACTTAACTGAGATGTATACGAACGTGAACGACCATTTTCTTGTAATGTAATAACTTGTGAGCTAATCATCGAAGTTGGGTGAAGATTGGGCCAACCGGTAGGTTGCTGAACGAGTTCTACCAAAAGAACCGCGAGTATATAATTATGCTAGAACTCAAAAAACAGATTGTTATCAACAAGGAGACAGAGTTTTCCTGGAGGATTATTAAACTTCATTGTTCGAAGCGTAATTTATTAAGGTACCAACCCAAATGACTGACGACGATATTTGTCTAAAATTAAGATTACTGATGACTGACGTGAGCGAGGGACACTCGAAGAGTATGACATATTGAGAGCAGGTGAGACGGTTCCACGCCCTGACAAGTTTTTCTTTGGGTAACAAGGAACAACCATCCTACTAATAAACCCCGTTTTAAAAATACCAGACGTTCAGAGTCTCGGTACTCCCAAACAGACGTCCGAAACGTTGAGCTGTTCAACTTCACGGCTTTCTCTGACAAACTAAATATGTAAGGGCAATCCTGCCGAATAGTAAACAGGAGAATGAATAGTGTATTTATAATAGAACGAGGAATATTCTACGCGGCTTAGACGCAGTTCTCATTTCCCTCAACAACTAGGTAGGTAAGTGCAGTGAAGAATGGTGAGAACTTTGAATCCGCTCCCAACATGTAGCGTAGAATTAGGATTCGTTTAGTGCGGACGTCATCTTACCTCACAGGCAGGTAAAACCATCATGTCCCATTGAACTGGAGGAAAAATTTGAACAATTTGTGACACAAACGTTGAGGTATTTAATCTTAATAATGCTCTATCATTTCAAGATAGGGCTTTTCCTGTCAAGGAGATGCGATTTCAAAACTTATTTCAACTAAAAAGTCAGCACATTTTGATGCTTTACCTGACACATTAACGCCTACGCCTGATCTCACTCCAGCCATTCATGTAGCCTCGAATTTCTGCAGCTATAACTACTGATGCCTACAAACCCCCAAAAATTCTGTGAGTGCATTACGTGAGTACAGCGTGTTGGATATTGGATATATAGGCTATTCCGGATGAAGGTTACCTATGAGCTGCTATCGCAGTAGCAATAAGCAATATAACGATTTTGCCATTCCATATCGATTAAGCAATGAATTCCTGTGTTTCTGTGACCTTTCAGGCTCGTACGGCAACAAACAACCAGAAGCGGGGTTTTTTTTGTGGCAAAGCAATCGCGAAGTTCCGTGCATGGTTATGAGAATCCTCTTAGGGCCGGTTTCACCAACGCAGCTTAAACCTGGTATCAATATATCCTGGATTCAAATTTGATCTGTGGTTCAGAGCTTCGACAGTTTCACCAACGTTTTTGATCCGCGGTTCAGCCGAACTTGGGTTTAAGCCGAGATTGTTCAGTTTGCATCGGCATTGCTATCCCCAGAAACACAAATCCCGTATTACAGATGACATGGAGGGGAGATGCTCATCCATGAGTGGTGGATCTGTGATATTTCTTCTACGGATACTTAAGTTTTGTCCGCCATCCACTGTTGTGGAGACATTAAACTGTATAATAGTAACCAGTGGGATAGTTTCGCGATTTTTTTCTCTCCACTCGAGACAGCTCCATCTTTCGAGACAGCTCTTGTAATAAATTATAGATAGCCTACCTAGGCTCTTTTATAAAAGGTATCTACTTTTTTACAATAGTCGCTGTATGCAGAAGAAGTTATACATGTACTTATTAGCGCAGTCTGCAAGTACTTACCACGTAGGTACTATGAAGGTTTGTTTACATACTCGAAGAAATAAATAATGATGGGTCCGACGTGTTGCCTACCTGGTTTGTTGTAAAATTATATTTATTACACATTTTTGGTTGGACTCACATTCTGTTTCGAAAACTAGGACTTACATCTATGCATCTATGCATTCTATTGCATTCCTAGATTAGGCGTTCGTGAAACTGTCTTTTCTCTTTTCTCTTCAACCTCAGCCGAGATTGAACTCTGGATAATCCGCGTTGGTGAAACCGGCCCTTAGGCTCTTTCAGCCGTCTTTTGCAACGGTGCACAATGGTGCCGCAAGGGGAAAACCCCTAAAACTGAAGGTACTCCAATCGCAAAGTCCCGATTATTTTCTCATGCCTACATACCCTACAGAGTAAGGATCCAGTTTTTTTTTAAACCCCAACTTAATCTTTATTTAAGACCTATACAAAGGGTTTTTCGCTGCTTACTGGAGAGATAAGAGGGGGGGGGGGGGGGGGTTGGAAATAAAAAATGTTGGGCCCTTTTGTCTTCAATACCTAATATAACACATTTAAAGAAAAATTGTTTGCCAGGGTAATTTTGATGTAATACACAGATACCACAGAGATGTATTGCAGAAAACAAACGTGAAGCAACGATTGGTTTTGGTTCATCTTTTAAGAAAGCGGCCGAGGAAGGGGTGAGCACGTTCCTCCTCATCATCATCCTCTGATGAGAAGTACTGGAAAATTTCCATTATTAAAAAAAAGGTACATTAAAATTAGGTAGGTAGTCACTTTTTACCCACAAACCACAACAACCTGTCGCTTCCGAGCAATTTCTTCCTTCCAAATGTTGAGTATTTTTACGGCCCCAGCGGAGCTAACTTCGACGGTATTTTAGATGCCTGCCTTCATACTAACTTGACCACCTTTAAACCTAATCGAAAGATTAAATTCTCTTCTTTTTATTGGTACTACCAAATATTGAATTTAACGTGAAGAGTGAGTCTTTAGGAACGGGCCCCAGTTGTTTGACAAGGCTCTTCCATTTTACTCCAGATGGTGTTCTTGAAACCAGTGTCCATGTATTTTGGATCGGAGAGATCGTAGAGCGGTGGATATGCCCGCACTACCTCAGTCAGTTTTCGTCACCCATGCTGAAGAGTAACAACAATCTTAAAACTGAGAACAAGCCTCAAGAAACCCTCACGGAAATGAACAATGGTCAAAACCAGCAGGATGTCGTCGCCAAGAAACTTCGAGATGAGGGCTCGGTGACGGCGAGCGAACTGTGGGCGCCTGAACACAAAGGGAGTTAGATTTATTTACCCCTCCTAGCACTAATCATTAACATCACCATCAAATTCAAACAGCATAAAATCAATACCGGCAATAAATTATTCCTATATTCTTATCACATCACTACTTCCACCAACATAAAACTTCGGTACATCTAGGTAGAGACCTGTCATTATCATCAGCATCATCAGTGTTATACCTCGACGGTTGTCCGTAGCCTATAACATGCCAAGCTGTTCATTTCTAAATCATTAACTCTTTCATCTTACCCAATAAGCTGCACAATAATCTGCTTTCATTTTCTGTATCATTTTGAATATTTTATCATCAAGTAATCAACCACCACGACCCAGCTGACTGCTTTGATGACGTCACCGCTCCTTCAGGCCAGTTTTCATCTCATTCCTTCCGCATCACAGAAATCTTCCTACATTTACCCCGGTAGCTACGGGTTTTTTTCCGCCAGAAGGCACAACACGTCCGTAGAAATCGCCATTACCAATCCATCGTTGTTAACATCTAACTGACTATCAACTCAAACGCCTTTTTTATCTTAAACTAGCGGATTACCCGGGTGTTGCCCCGGTCGGGTTGCGTAAACAAGTGGACGTAAAGTTCATTTTTATACAACCACGAAGAAGGAAAAAATACACAGTAGAACATGTGATTTAAATCGAGTTGTCCTAAAATGGAGTGAACTTTCCTTGAACAACTTTGAAAATAGATTTGACGCCGTGTTGATAGGTACCAATAAATAACTCGGCGAGTTGCTGCGAACATTGTAAATATGTAAATAACTCGGCAAGTTGTGGTCCTAGAAAAATCGTTCGCCACTTTTCGGAAAGAGGGGAATTTGCCCTAGCCGAGGACACCACTCACGACCCGATATGAAAAACTCGACGAAACTGCTTTTCCCATTTTTCTTGACAACGACATTCTCGACAACAACTTTTCAAGATCGGGGTTGCTAGGAATAGCCTGAAAACCGTTGAAGGAAGTCTCCACCGAGAATGCAACCTAGTCAGAAACCATCCCCGGTGTTCCCAAAACATATTCCCAAAGTTTCATCCCGATCGGTCGAGTAGTTTAGGAGTCTATAGGGAACATACATACATACAGACAGACATTCATTTTTATATATAGAGAAGATATCTCGGGAAAATCTGAACGTTTTCTATGCGATTCCCGTCTGGCATTTCCCATCACCGTCTCGGATCGCCCTGCACCTCTCCATCGCCGTTGGATTTCATGCAGATTGTCGTTCGCCATCGACCGGCTCATCTGCTTTCCAGACGTACCTACCGCCACGTGATGGCGACTGGATACGACACTTCGTAAGAGGAGAACCCTCAGAAGGTTTAATTTTATTCATTGCATCTATGGCCGTAGAGTAAGTAGGGCATTTGGCACAAACCTAAACGTTCGCAATAAACGCATCTTTACAACTACTATTCTGCCAAAAGGCCTTCTTTATTTCTTCACTTGCCTTTATATCATTTCATTTTCAGCCTAAAGGCTGTGGTCCTTCGGAGCTTACCAATTCACCCACCTCAAGGAATTAAGAAGGGTAATTGGCCCTACCTATATTCAGTAAGTTTTGAAAAAAAAAAGAGGACAGAAATTTGCACACTTCTGTGCCAGTATATTATTGCATCCAATTCAATTCAATGACAGGACAGAGAATTTGAAAAAATGGGAAAGTCTGAGGTGACCAAGAACTACCACCACCCACAATCAGAAGCTCCCAATCATGACTCTTGTCCCCAAATCCTGGAAACGAGAATCCGACTGATACAATCAATTTAGAAAAATTCTGAAAACGGATTTCTATCCTCTAGAGTCCAGTGCAAGTGCCAATAAAGGCAATTTTTGAAAAAGTTCCATATAAACCATGTTCCATGTGAAATGGTCCACAGAATTTCCAGCCATAGTTTCTGGGCGCCAGGGTATGCCACCCGCAACAAAATAATATACATGCCGTGAGTTACGGGTAGGGCCAGGAATCGGTGACTGAAAATTCCAAGGCCCATTTCACACGTCTGTCCGATTTCACACAGGTTAA
The DNA here is from genome assembly GCA_954871275.1 of Leptopterna dolabrata. NCBI lineage: Eukaryota > Metazoa > Arthropoda > Insecta > Hemiptera > Miridae > Leptopterna > Leptopterna dolabrata. The sequence goes on from OX940981.1 coordinate 43,772,126, forward strand.
ATGAAGCTACAGACATCGAAATCACATAGCTAACCTTGCAGGGTGTATGACCTCTAGAGATGGCCGGAAGATGATGTGGAGGAGATGCCTAATAAAAACAAGCTCGGCACATTATGAAACCTCTTTTTTTGTCGGACGGAGCGTGAGTCAGAATAATGCAGCCGGTGCCAGTTAAGGCCCAGGAGACAATGAGAATAACCACGCTAACTACGATAGGAGTAATTCTGGAGCCCAGGGTGTGACGCACTCCTTGCCGAGAAGAAGAAAATCTCTGCCACGCTTCGTGTTTTCTCGAATCGGACTCGCCGAGGAAGCGATTTCGGTAGATGGTGGGTTCTTGGAATAAGTAGAAGTAAGCTTGACTCAGGTTCCGCTTCGAGGTGGAAACATTTTGATAGAGTCCTTTGTTTCGTCAAAGTGTAAAAACTCAAGAAGAAGAAGATGAAGAAGTCTTTGCTTTTTGTCTGCGTTCAAGGCCACGACTGCAAGAGCGTGACGGATCCGTCGATCTCCGCCTGACTTCAATATCTCAGCTACACACCATGTCGCTATTATAAGTCTTCACTAAGTAGATAAGCGGGAAGTTCGACAGGTTATAAAATTAAGATGGGTGAGGATCACTATCGTGAAGTGGTCATGAATTCATCAACGGCGCATCGACCGAGCGTGCGACATAATTCAACAAAGCTTTCCATGAAGAAGGCTTTGGAGGGGATTTGGCTGAAGGGGAGGGGGACCCAAGATCATAGTTATTTATTTGATCATTATAAATGTCGCTCGATGAGCAAAACGGTGACACAAAACTGAAAAATTCTGTCATCCAGCACGCGAGAACTTCGTGACGAAATTCACTAGTACAGTTACAATATGATTTCAATATTTCAAAGACAAATTACAGTAAATTATTCTTCGGAACAAATTCGTTTCAAACTATCGGAATAGAAAGTTTGGTCGGAGTAGAAATCACACAGGGTACCTAAAGAGAAATGACACTACTGGAATCAATACCAAACTAGATTCAAAAACTAAACAATGAGGTATAGCATAGACAAGAGTATGTGTTCCGATTTACTTCTTTGCGACTAAATTACCTACTACAGTTATTAAAAAATAATAATTTTTATTAGTAAATAGGTATTAGTAAAGTAATTATTTAGTAAATTTTTCAAGAAAGTGACGAAAATCACTAATACGATAGGAATGTAACATTAAATTCACCATATAGAGAATAAATAGGAATGAAACGCTACAACATGATCGAAAAACCTAGGACGTATTCTTGAAAATTATAGTATCAGCCGGTTAAAAACAGCGCTCGAACTACGCACTTCGAGATCCTGTGCAATCAACATCTAGAAACCTCGACACAAGAAAAGAAAAGAAACTAAACGTACACAGGAAATTCTGGGTTAATGGGAGTTGATACCTACGAATTTGCCAATTATTAGGTATCTAGAAATACTGTACTGGATCAAGAGCAGATCGAAGAACTCAAGGGCGTGGATCCAAAACAAAAATAGGGACCAGGAACTTGATTCCCTATACACCTACATGAAATATTATGGCGTGCTGGAAAGCGGGTGATGAGAGGGAGGATAGGCATTGGAATCCCGATCTGTGGGGGTCAGATCGTGTATGTGTCATTATTATGCCGTGTCGATCCTCCACCTCAAACCTCAGTGCCTGGATGAAAACATGGCTCCTTTACACGTATCCATTTAGACAACCGCGCTGCAACCCTTCTTTTCTTAAAGGTGAAGGAGAAAGCAAAAGGTACGTGACTTCTTGGTTTCACCAACATCTAACCAGATCACAGAGAAATTGGAAGGACAGGTGATCAGCTTCACCTGTCAGAATTGTTTAATGGCAAAGGCGACATATAGAGGGGATAAACAGGACATATCCATCAACCAAGATCAACCATAATAATTATTCAAATTATTATGGCCTGTGCTGTGGGGTCAACTCTTGACTGGTCGTAGCAACCATTTAAACGCTCCAAGTTAGGTTTACATTTTGCTTTATTATTTTCAATAATAAACCTTTGAAATCTAGCATTAAACAAATTTAACCCCCCTTCCCCTCAAAATTTGATGGGTTACGTTTCAGGGTACGTATAATCCGAAAATGCAATAAAAAAATTTCTGTCTGTCCGCCGTACTTCGCACTTTTCTTAGTTACCATGAACCGAAATTATTGAAATAACTGATCTCGAAGCTCGGCGTTACTGTCAGTCATCTCTAAGGGGTGAAAAATAGGTGTTGAAATTTTCAGAACGCCTTAGCTCGAAAACTTTCAATAGAAGGGTATGGTTTCTTTCAACGTTTTTAAATTGATATTGAACTAAAGAATTTTTTGAGACCACCCGGAGCATTGCAGGACCAGCCGTTCGTTTGCACTGAAAAGCTTCAACATGATCGTGAATCGAACGGTATAAATCCGGCTCAGATATCATCGCTAGGGGTCACCTGATTATAACCACGGATGGCTGCATGAAGTCGAGTTGGTTGTGTGATATTATTTCATTTGAAAAATGATGGGTTGTTTGGATTTTGTTGATAGGTAATTTTGCAACTTGAACAAACGTTGAAGTATTATTGGGTAAATTATTACACAACGGTTCATTATTTTATCTAGACACCTATACAGGTAAATTATTACACAACGGTTTATTAATTGCCTTACGCTTCATGAATAACTACAAATAATTAATGTTTGAATTACTGAACCGCGCATTTGTATTGTGTAACTTCAATTCCGGGGCTGGCTCCAGTACTCGATTTAGGGCTTTCCTAGGGGGAGCTCGAGACAGAAAACAGTGATATCTATGCAGAAGGGGGATCTATCTATACATGTAAATAATAAACATTGTGTAATAAGTTGCAGCGTTTTTTAAATAAAGATCGTCATCACTCCGTGTTTTACGGTTTATGCTCGTTGGTACTTTCTACTGGTACCTTCACTTTACTTTGCGGTTATTTCACATGGTGCTGGTTTTGGAAAAGAACTATGAATAAACATAAGCAGTCAAAACCCCATCGGTCTCCAGGTGGGACGAATTGAGCTAGCTAATGTACGCAAGATGCTCATAATAACCATGTTTGGTTCGTTAGAAGAGTAACAGAGTAGCCAGTTTCGCCAGTGTATACCTACCACATCCCCCTCACAACTTTTCTTATTATAACTACAGCAGCGTAACTACAACTTACCCTACCATGATTAAGTTTTTCTACTCAAACACAATCAAAGCCCACTCATAAATAAACAGATTCACAGGAAAATGGGCTGAGGAATTCTATCTACTCGTTCTGTAGTAGCTGATGTTTAGACGTCATTTGGATCCGACCAGGGATTTATCAAAGAGTTGGGAAAACAGGAAAATGGGCAATCGGTGGACGCCTTAACCCCCAGTGTACCACGAAGGAGAGCGCGAGTCAACAATATCGCTACACTTTTTCCGCAGTGGCTGAAAGGGTTGAGGTGCTGATATGGACTTAGAAGATATTGCGTCGATTTCCCCTGAGGCTCAATTTGTCTATTTTTTTTGGTTCATCTATGTCAACTTTTTCAAGGGTGAATTCACCATTTTTTGATTATTTGATATGATTACTGCTTAGGTGTAAGGCCAGATTCCTTGAAGCAACATTAATGAAATGACAATGAGCCTAACGGTGTCGGCGGGGACAAAGATAAAAAGTGAGAGAACTGTGGGATCCCCTGAGAGGTTGAAGCTCGATAATCTGCAACGGTGCAACAGCCAGGCAAAACATGAGCAAAAACGAGCTCTGAGGATGGGCAATAAATCCCGGATAACCCAGTTGATAAACTAATAGGGATGTCCACCACTTGGTCCAGTGAAGGTGGAGGAGGCACCTCGGGAATGCCGAGCTATTACCAACCCGTTCATGCTGGTCCCGGCTGTGGAAAATAATACGACTAATCTCACTACAGTCCAACACCAGGTACCATGAAATCAAGCAACGTAAGTAAAAGTTACGCTCAACTAGTCATTTTTGCCATTACTCATGCTTATTGACCCGACCAACGCACAATGCTTTGATATAGAGGAAAAACGGGAATGAATAATGGCATATAATATATATATGTGAGACCTCTTTCATTCATGTAAAAGCAGATTTAGAATAAACCCCTGTTTTTTAACAACCCTGAAGAGTTCCACCTGTAACGAGAGTAACAATAAGAAACAGGAGGCTGAATTTATCTTAAATTGGGCGAGATATTCATAAAGTACGAAAAATAGGGAGGAAGGTAAAATTAGTGTTTTTGGTGGCGTAATTAAATTTTGTTCCTGGGTTTTTCGGGATCTTGTAACATTAAAGAAAGCAATCGACATTTTATAGAAGTGTACTGCACTCTGCAATGAAACAGACTTGGCCAACGAACTTCTCATACATCACCGAAACACTTTTGACTTGGCCATTTTAAATCCCACATGACTGACAACTTTCAATAAATATAATTTTTCGATTCATCCTTTGAGAAAATCAAGAACACTCCTGTCTTCATCACCTGGTCACGACCCATACCTATCTTGAAAATGATCAACGAAGAAGCCAGTGAAGGAAACATTTAAATGCCCATTCAAACCGAACGAAACAAAACACACAGGTATCATTAAATTTAGATTAGAGCAGGTCGGTAATGAAGCGTAACTTCGCTTGACGGGTGAATGAAAGATGATCTTGATTAAGTGATCCGGGTGGGGGCATAGTTTTCTCTAGTGAGGTTACATCCTTCGTAGATCAAGGACTCGCCAAGAAGATCACAAGGGCCTACTTCCTTCCTTATGTTCTCAGGAACTTCATTCGTCGGCCTGCACGTTTGCTGCAACAGCGCATCTGTCAAATTGTCCTTCAAGCCCATGTAAATCGAGTTCCAGCTGTTTTCCAGCATTGTGTCCCCCACATAATGTAAAGATAACTATTTCGGATTAACAGAAAGTTCAAATCACAGCTAAATTTCCCCTGACCTTAAGGCAGCGGCTTGACACCTTCAATACCAGTACCGTTCAAATTACCATAATCATCGCTGTGTTTATTTACGATAAAACAATGTTTAACGAAAGTTCCAACAAGAGGCCAGATGGGATTATGATTTATCGATAGGCGGGATAACTATTGAACGAGTAGGTATTGAACAGCCTCCCAGACAAGCCCACAGACGTGTTTTCAAGTGGGCCGCGGGGCGCCAGGGTCTTCAATCATACACCTCTTTAGCGCGGGACCACATGGGCTAGCGTGGGAAATTGCTACTGAACTTGAAAAATGATTTATCAATATTTTCAATTCAATAGGCTGTAATAAGAAAATTGGTACAGCACAAAGTTTTTTTAGGAAGGCGAACGAAATCCTAATAATAACGGAACCTGAATAAGCAGTGAGTTTTGACATGAGAAATCTCTACACTGGTCCCAGGGTACATTCGGTGGCCCCTTTCTATTTTCGGGTGAGGGATTTCGGTGAGTCAGATGCACCAGTCAGTCTGCCGACCTTATGCCTATGATAATAATAATAATAATGATTCTGGGGGGGGGGGGGGGGGGGGTTGTCTAGGTGGAGATGGCAATATGGTGTTCAGAAAGACCTTACCAGTCAGCTGGATCCCACTAATAAAATATTTTAACACAGTAACTTTTGTAAAAAAAATAACTCCAAAAGCAATTTTTAGCCGCCACTTTTCTCAATCCCGAACCAAAGGGATGATCCTGCTTCAGGACAGCATGAGCGGCCTGAAAAGTTGTTCATCAGAAGTCTCACCTCACAAACAGCTAATTAGTTGCAACTACTCTTCAGCATTATAGTTTTCAGTTGTTACTCGCAATTATGTTCAGTAGCGTGAACTAGCAATTATTAATTAGTTACTATTTTCAATACATTTGCCATTATATTTTGCCCATTTCTGGTTCTAACATTTTTTTTATATCAGCAATTACCAGCTGAAAAACTTGCAACTATTAACCACTGTGTCCATACCATCTACAGGCATTGGAGGCATCGACGAAATTCCAATTCAGCAATTGAAAAGTTCGATATCAACCCTGATAAGGAACGAGCCCATCCAACTCCGCAGACACCTTTCACTCTGGGAATTTGATCATTTTGCGCCCTCTACTTACAACAACCCATTAAAAAAAAAACCAGCACCTTGCATCAATCTCGATTTCTCTCGTTCAGTTCATTTTCGATAAAGGAGGAAGGTAATGAAAATCTGAATTGTTCGAAGAGTAAATTACTGTTTTTCATGATTGGTTACTCGGCTGGCTGAGAAACGCCGTAAATCAGCGAGGCATCAGAAAACCACCGAGCGGAAAATAACCTTTTCATCAAGGCAATCGAATCACAATTTAGAATTTCGGGCTTCGGGATTTTTTAATAGTCCAGGAAGTTACCTACCTCTGTTTCGGGTTCCAAGCCGGAAAACCGATCAACGTTTTCTAACCACTGAAACCTGTCAATTAATCAGATAATGTAGGTGTAGAAGGTTCAAGAATTAGGTACGTATTATGGATCGGTTCAAAGGGACATATCTTGCGTTTCACAAGCAAAACTCATATGGGTATCCTGGCGGTGCCTGGAAGATGGCAATTCAAATGGTAATGATACGAATAGAACGAATATACCGAAGAGTGGGGTCTCAGAATGTTTAGGCATAGACTATGTACTTGTTTTTCTATTTTTCCTTGGCAGGACTTGCCCAAAAATGACCTCGGTCAAGTAAGAATATGCTTCAAAATTTGATCAAATTTGATGCACTGAGAAAAGGGCATCTTGGATTCGGAAGTTAAAGCATGATTTATGGCTTACTACTCCGGACGGCTTCCTCGTTGTTGGTCTACACCCTAAATAATCATAGGGAACTTCTACTGAGTTTATCCAAGAAGGGCATTTCTCCAGGTTAGAAGGGCAGTCGTGCTCACTAAAAGGGCAGCGAAGCGTAGAGCGTTTTCTAAAAAGTTTCGATGGAAGGTTCCATTTAACCCACGCACTTCCAATACTCTGCCAGATGAGTTGGTAGGGACGGAACAGGCAAGACGATATTATGGCCTGGAGGCGATATTTACGGGATGTATAATTTAAATAAATCAGAGCCCTCCGGTGGAGTCAAAAACGCCGTTGAGGGTGAAAGGTGAAAGCTATTACGGACCGTGAAGCTCACCGCGAGGTACTTTACAGTATTATGAGGGGGCACGCGCCTGATAATATAAAGGTTTTGCAGCTATCGAGATTATTCTCAATAATCGGGATAAGTCGAATGCTAATACGACGACCGGTTTGAGAAAGAGTGCGCTCTACAACAAGGAGGAATACAGCACTTACATACTGTCGTTGTACGTCCTACAGTGACACTGTAAACAGCAAGTACTCGACCCACAATGGAGAGTTTTCGTGTCTTGCGTTTAGGGGACTTTCAACTATGCTTGAGTACCATCAGATAACATTCATATCTTGACTTGGCGACGTTTTTGAATTTTGGGAAACTCATCACACAAAACGAATTTTCGCACCCCCAAGATTCGGGCATCGAACTTTTGCCGAACCTACGCCTGGGCTTTCACAGCCGTCTTATGAGATCGTTGTGGTTGTTGTCAACAAATTTTATGAGCTTTTTAGTGAGTCCAAACCTGGCTGTCATAGTAAACGCGTCATTTATGATAACATGCACTTTCTCCTAGTGTCGAACGTTGCAACACAAATGGCGGCGTAGCGAGTGTTGCGGTAACATGACAACCAAAAGTGGCTGCCAGTAAAACAGCTGTGAAAGTTTAAAAGCGCAGTTTCGGAGCAAAAATTCGTTCATGTGTCACACGATCACTGTAACGCCTAAACTCCTCGATAATACAACAAAATAATCAGTTTTGAATTAGGATAAGAAAAAACTTACTTAGGTACTTAAAATATACTTACTTAAGCCTCACTAACACTGGGTGGAAGTGAAAGTTTTACCGATAGATCACTTACCTGTAACAAAAATGAAAAAAAAATTATACAATGGATGAAACAGACAACTGAAACGTCATGCAGCAAATAAGTAGCAACAATAACGAATCAGTGCAGGTACGTATCTATCGATAAAACAAGCGGAATGAGGGATTCTGAAGCCGGCGTAGTAAAAAGTGGTGAAGCCCGGTTTTAATGACCTTTCAGCGAATCGTTAGCGGAACGCGGAAACTGAGGATAATATACCTTACCGGCCTACTGTTAGCCGGCGAATACAAAAGTACTAACTTATTATATTACAGTTATACGAGGGGCCGAAGTAGAACGCATCCAACAACTGCTCAAGAAAGATGTCGCGGTTTGCTTTCATAATAATTCACGAGTTCCTTGTGAGGAGGGCTCCACAACTGGATACGGCAAGGAAGCATGTGTGCACATGCAGTTTGGATCTGAATGATCAGTACTTCATACAGTAAACAAAAAATAAGTACTTACAAGTACTCAAAACTCAGATACTGGCAGCATCGATCGTGTTGAACGCTACCGTTCTTAAATGTAGTCCACAAGTACCTAATACGTGCCAATGGAAAGCGTTCGTGAGATCAATTCACAATACGTTCAAACCCACTCGTTGACATACTCCGTACAGAGATTATGAGCCATAGACCCCGAGATGGATTACACGGAAAACAAAGTTGACAATGCAGCGCACCCTAAATGAACGAAAAACCTCGGGGAGAAGGTAATAACACGAAATACCTTACGTCTATCACGCCTACTATTCTATTCTAGTCTACGTCTATTACGTCTACTGGAATATTAATGCTCGAGTATTATGATCAAAATTCCATTCGCTGAATTCTTTCACTTCCTACTAACGCTATCACCCCAGTTGTAGCTACACAAAAACCTCTGATGCAATTTTATGATCATGCTATTTCCACGTAATTCAAAAGGAAAAACGCTGCAAATCCCTGCACAACGGTTTATTATTTTGTATAGAATACCCTTCTGTTACAGATCACAGCTCTATGTATAGATAACCCGTCTATATAATATGATATGTACTATTCTATTATATGCATATTATGTAGATCGCAGACACTCCGTAGGTTAGTACCTAACCCCGTACTCGTTACTAGGTACCTACCTAAATCACGAGTTAAATGTTGCTAAAATAATTCTGCCGATGACAAACAGTACCTAACAAAAAGAAACACACATAATGAAGTTCTGAAAAGAAATTGTTGATGAGGAGTGAAAAAAGTTGCAAAAGTACCTACCAACAAACTCCAGCCCCTTCTACGTAGATGGTATAATGAACCGTTGTGTAATAATTTACCGTTGAGTAATGATTTACCGTAGTAATAATTTACCCATCAATAATACTTCAACGTTTGTTCAAGTTTCACTACCTACCAACAAACTCCAATAGAGCCATCATTTTTCAAATTAAATAATATCACAGAACAACCAACTCGACTTAATACTCCGCCAATATAATCAGGTGATCCCTACCAATGATTGGCCGTATTCACAAATTCCTATTGTGGGCGCGTCTCTGGTTACGAGATTTGGTTTGGATTGTATACAATTTCATTCACACTGGAGTCGAAAATGCCTGTCGGTGCAAACTTCGGGGCCTTACTGTGAACGAACGGCTGGACGTACGATGCTCCGGATGGTCTTAAAAAACTCGCAAGTTCAAGAACTATTTAAAACCGTAAAAATATTTACGTAAAAAAATGGTATAGGCGTTTTGAAAATTTCAACCCCTATTTTGAACCCCTTAGAGATGACTCACAGTAACGTCGAGCTTCGAGGACCAACTAGACGCCGAACGGAACCTATAACCCGAATTTCATCAATTTTTTTTCATGGTAACTAAGAAAAGTGGCCGTACGGCGTACGGCGTACGGCGGACAGACAGAAATATTTTTATTGCAGTTTTGGATTCTACATATCTTGAAACGTAAACCATCAAATTTTGAGGGGGGGTAAGAATTTTTTTTTTCATGCTCGATTCCAATGGTTCATTATTGAAAATAATAAACCAAAATATAGGTATACATTTTCAGAAAGCGGTGGCATGAGGAGGTATGCATTTTCACATAAATCGGTAAGGGAAGGAGCCTTGTCGTGATAATACAAGGAAACTCATGACCCGATCCCGGAATACTTCACGAAGTGAGAAGTGGGACCGGGGTACCGAAATGATACCACTCCCCGTTTATTGGAGATAAATCACGTGAGGAACAGGATGGAACAGTCCTGTATAGACTCCCACGTCGTCACGTGATCAGGTAGGTACATTCTCCTCTCTATTTTAGAAGTCTTTCATTTGTCTCACGGGAAGCCGCTTTGTTGAGTCAACAATCACGCCGTTTGTTACTTCTATTTTGATGGGCGGAGGTTTTTTTTCTTCCAGAGTCTGGATTTATCGAGGGCGTGTGGCAGGTTCCACAGATAAGACATTTGTTAGCTATCGGAGCTCGCGGTATACTTTCGGATCTCTTCTTTATGACGGTTGAAGAACAGATGGGATGGGCTGGAACGAGACATGATTCTTAGGGACAATGGGATTTCAACACACTATTTGTATCGGAGATTCCTCCTGTTACACAGACGGGGGCCTTCGTGAATGGGAATTCGGTACTGCTACATCAGTATCGACCGGAGGGTGATTGTGTTGTACAGGCCCTAATACAAAAACTAATACTGTCAATTGTGGGAAAAATACTTGAACGGAGCAAAGGGAAATAAAACCAGCCACGCAGCATGGCTTTAAGAGCGAACTTTCAAAGAAATATTCGCGCTATTGTGTACACAACAGTTTTCGTAAAATTATACAATTTTTCGTGATTTTAGCCATTTGTACCGATTTTGACCCTTATAAAGTCAAATTTGACCCACCATTTTTTGAGACAAATATTTTTATCATTGAAATTGTCCCTCCGCCGGGAATCACCATCCCACACAAAGTCCTTTTGTTTGGCAATACGAACCTTTTGGTGAAATTTGTATGTACCCAAGGTCAGATATCTTCTGGGGCGACACACACACAATTTTTTTGTTAAAATCTAGGGAGGAATTCAGGATCCTATGAAACGGATTTACCTATAAAAAAATTTCAAAAATTCGTGTTCTGAACATTTTGTACCCATTGCAATAGCTTCATTTTCTTTGAAAATTCGCTAACGATGATAACACACAGCTTTATCTTCAGGATAATAAATATGGTAACTGTCCACATTGAAACGATTTTCTTTTTTCCAAATTTGTCCTATACTTCGATTGCCTGTCGAGAAGACAGAGTGCCCAATATAACCCGTATCAACATTCGATCCCCATCACCTCCAGTTGAACTTCCTAGTTTTCGTCATTTTATTCTTATGAGTACCTATGTAGCGATCCATCCAGCAGAGCATTCGAGGAAAACCCCGCATCACTCGCCATCATTTCCGAAAAGTGACTGAAAAGGTGCAAATCACGATAATCACAGGAAGTCGGTTCAATTCCTACCACAGGCTGGTTTTTTCCTATTCCTGTGTTCTCAACTTCTAAATTAATCTCCTTTTCCCTAGGCTAACGCAAACAGGGGTTCTTCGCGATAAATAATAATAAGATCTCCAACGACCTACCAGAGTCACGGGGAGTGGACAAACCGACCCTGAATAAAAGTACCTAACTACCCTCCAGAACATGCTGAAAGAAGCAGTATACCGGAACCCATGTGATCCTGACGCGTCACTATATGTAGAACACAGTACAGATGCTAACGGAACACATTAAACGGTTATATTTACCAAACGTATTTACCTATGGTTTATCAAAATTAATAATCGCAAGTGCGAGCTACGAGATTTTTTCGACCTACTCTGAAAAGAATTTTGAGGAGCAACATACGTTAGCAACAACCGAACATGAGAATTTTGAGCCAGGAAGTTAAAGTTGTAGTGCAGCATCACTACAATCCTATTCACAACAGGTGAGGTTCGACGTTGGTCTTCAAATTAAGTCAAGATGACTCTTGTTTGATAATTAATTAATTGATTACCTACTACTCATAAATCTAATGGATCAAAAAATTAGCCATCACTGCAACTCCATTCCTGTCATAACTCGAGCCAAAAGAGCCAAACCCTTCTAATATCTAAAAAAATAAAATAAAATAAATACATAAATACATAAACACTACATATACTATTACCTATATACCAGTTTTTATTGAGTGAGCCCCTCTCCATATCATCCTACTGGAAGGTGATGGAAACGAAACCACAGGAATAAATATGAGTAACAATCGCAATGCGATCCCGGTGATATACGATAAAAGCTCACAACGAGCACATCTCTTCAACCATTCACTGCATCTAGGTTGACCGTTAGATCCCAGGTCACACGGTTCACCGCGCAAATAATGCGAATTCGTTTTATCTTTATTTCGCTAAGCCATAAAACTCGGGGTCACAACTGCGTTGAGTGAGCCAACTAGCGTTTACTGCAGCGCCAACCAGTATAATACTTGAAACAACAGGACTCGTTACCGATTTTATTATTTTGAGCATTTGCGGGTCCTAAAGTGTACAAACTAGTGCATTAATCACAATAAGAAGGATAATAGCATTGCTCGTGATGTATGATTTACAGCGAATTACAATCATAATGAAGTCCCATGGTATTTACGCATATATTCACAATTTGTAGATTTCTCCAAGTCGGAACCTACCAGAGTTCGCCAACCGCTCCATCTCCCTCTCACTAAATGAAATATCACGATGAGTAACAGCCTCAATTCCCCTTTATGATTCATCGAATCAAGTGAACAAATTATCAACGGACTGCTCATAAAGCGCACTGCCGTCGTTTAAGCTGGGTTAACGAACTTCTCGGTAATTCAGTATCACCATCATTTTCCCATTGATCACTGATTCGGTAAGGTGTCTCATTGGCCACTGTATTAAAGGTAGGGGTAAGCGAAACTTTTTAAGTGTGGCAAAGGTTACATTTCATTTTACGGGTTTCCATCCCGTTACTGAAACCCGTAACCTTTGGAAACTAACTTTTGGAAATAATTGTTCAGCAATTGCTATGAAACAATTAATTCGTGTTTATTTCATTTCTTAAATCAACAAATAACTAGGCAGAAGCAACGTTTCCATCTTTTGGTGTCTGATAATAACGCATCAACGCACGGGTAATTTTTTCCTTGCTCGTAGTGCATTTCCTTGGTGGTGGTGATAATGGCAATACTCTTCAGAACCGAACATTCACAATGCTTCCACCACATTTTGCGGATCACTCGGCGTAATCACCCACCTTTCTCGTAAAATTCCCATATTTTCAGCTCGTAGTTACACTGTTATTTCGAATACCGGTTGTTTTTATAGCCGTTCGTAAGCGAGGGGAACCCAGAAAAATGTGTTCCTTGCACCCCGTCAAATTGGAACGGCCCTGAACCTGCTTCACAAACCTAGAAAAACCGTTTGATGGGACGACTGGTTCAGGGGACTATTCCACTTTCTCCGATGTTGGATGTCAACGGCTCACAGAAACGTTCACGAACTGGGGGACAGCTTGCCACATGAATTCACCCTCAAAAACCAGGGTCACGTCCCAAGTTCCATGGTCCAGTGGCTTCGAGTCAAAACCGTAAATAGGTATATAAGAAATTAAATTTCAAGTTTAAATTAATGAATTAAACTAGGAAATCAAACGGAGATTTATGACACAATGTTACTGTTAGAATTTTGCCAACACCCATAGAACCTTGATTGTTGACTTAGTTAACTTAAGAATATTCATTACACATTAAACGGAGAGCCCAAGCGCCAAGATGTACATAATGCGTTCCTATGACTTCTGTTTACATTACTTTCCCATTTTAAAATGCAAGTAGGGTCCATTCTTTAAACTTTATGTCATCGCAGGAGAGTGCGGTTGGTCTCAAAATTCTTAGAATGGAACCTACTTTCATTCAAAAATATGAATAGAAGTTATGGGTACTCCTAATTGTATATACCTACCTATTCACCGATCTGACGAAATGTTTGTTCCGATCTGAGAATTTTTGTTTCGACAGGATAGGTATTCAGCTACAACCAACAAAAAACGCTGCAAAGTCCTTGTCACATGGGTTTATTATTCTACTGGACATACCTACAGAAATGTTGGCTGTTCATTTATTGTTTCTTTCATGTGCAATTATTGACATGGCTATTTTTGATGGTTTCCACCAATTTTGGCCCACAAAAACACGAATTAGGCGCGGCTTTTTTTAGCAGATTATTTTTTATCATTGTAGTAACATTATTTAATTAACTTGATTCACCTGTTGACACTACTTCTAGTGTTATTAGACAAATGTACGGTGGTTTCAGACAATTTCCCATGTTTTTGACTTAAAAAAAAAAAGAAGAATTTCGGGAGCTTAACCTTCGTTACAACCTCAATTCTTCACTCGTCGGCCAAAATCAACCAAATATTCGGTCTTCTCGCCCTAAAAAAACATGGAAAACGATAGGTACATCACAAGCTCATGTTCATGAAAACCTCAAAAATCCCTCGAAAACTCCTATTTTTACACCCATTTTTCTCCCATATAACACCCCTGGTTGTGTGCCGATCGGGCTGCCGTGTTTCGGAGCACAACAAGGACCCAAATAATTATGTTCCCAAATGGGGACCGAACTGTGTGCGGAAAAACGACGATTTTAGACCAAAATATAACGTAAATTTAAGGCTGAAATTTCCTTAGAACCTCAATTTTCCAATCTTTGGTCAAAATCGACTTCATATTCGGTCTTCTCGTCCCAAAAACATGGAAAACGATACCTCAAAAGCTCATGTTACTAACATGTTACTGAAACACAAAAATTACTTATTTTTACACCCCTTTTCACTCATAACACCCCTAGGTATATTCGGATCTGGTTGCAAAGTTTCGGGACAAAACTAGGGCCCAAATGGAGCATGTGTGCAAAAAAAAGAATTTTTTAGACCGAAAATGAAGCCGGTACACATGATACGGCGGACGTACATTGCAGTTTTGGAATCTACGCACCTTGAAACGTAAAAGAAACATTTTTGAGGGGGTGTTATAACAAAATTTTGCTGAGCGATTGCATAGGTTATTATTCACAGAATAATAAACCAAAACGGACATCAAGCAAACAATTGAGCAGTAACACCATGCATGCCTACCAGGGGTGTGAAAAGGTGGAGGAACTTTACCATGGTTGTTCCACATATTATCATTCGAGGCACTAATTGGATTTATGTAAATCCCCCCTCCACCAACCAATGGGAGGAAATCCCCTTTTGGCATTCTAACTGTCCGCAAACGTTCTGATTCGCTCGCGTCACGTGAGACCTCCTCGGTCACGACCGGTCGTTCGTTTTATGTTTCTTACTGGGACAAATGCCCGACTGATTGCGCATGCAGCCGGAAAACCCAGGCGACCGGTAGCCCACTGTGTAACATTAATTGATCAAAGTTCAGTCCAACAATTAGTCGGAGTCGTGAGGCCGTAGAAAGCGTGTGGCGGCTGGTGGAAGTCGTGATGCATTCAGCTGGAGCCGTACGTGGAGAGAAGTGCATCCTCCTGCATCGGATCTCGTGTAGAGAACGAGGACAGAAAAATTCGCAGTTTTCCAGGGAAATCGACCTATTCGGAGAAGCTTTATGCGGTTATAATTTCGCGTTCAGACGAGAAATATATTCGAAAAACTCTGTATACGTACAGTAGGTACATTTCAAGATAGGAAGCTATAACAGAGGTATTGTGTAACACGTATTATTTCTCCTATGTAAATCAATGCAACGAAATGGTGGATTCTCGTTAGTTAGAAAAGATTTCAGAATCACAGAATGCCCGGTAGGGAAGGGATCTCACTTGTCTTTCAGGTATTAAGTACAATATGAATACTGATAATAACTATAAAACATTCAATAAGAAGTAGGCTTTGCATGGGCCTAAAATTAGGTGACATTAGGTTCAAAACCTTTCCAAATACCCAAAATTACCTAGGTGCTTTCTGGATTATGCGGAGCTAACCCGACAAATGAAACTGTACAAGATACAACTTCACGTTATCAAATACCAACGTTTTTGTCCCCCCCCCCCCCCCATTTCTTCTGATCCCGAACACTGAGGGGCTGAAATATTGGAGGCCAGTGCGGGCTTGCCCTCAATTGGTCCTGAAGTTCATAGGAAAAACGCTTTCATATAAAATAATTGAAATAGCTATCTCTGGTGGTTTCCACCAATTGTGGCCCCCAAAACACGAATAAGATTATCTCTGATCATTGATAGTACCATTTAATCGTCTTGATCCACCTGTTGACACTTTTTCCAGTGTTATTCTACAAATTAATGGTGATTTCAGACGATTTCCCAGGTTTTTGACTCAATCAATTTCGGGAGCTGAACATCTGGTAGAACCTCAATTTTTTATTCTTTGGTCAAAATCGACTTCATATTCGGTCTTTTCGTCCCCAAAAACATGAAAAACTATACCTTAAAAGCTCATGTTACCAACATGTTGCTAAAACGCAAAAAGTACCTATTTTTACACACATTTTCACTCATAACACCCCTGGGTATATTCCGATCGCGCTGAAAAGTTTCGGGACACAACTAGGGCCCAAATGGAGCATGTGTGCGAAAGAACGATTTTTTTTGACCGAAAATGAAGCCTGTACACGTGATACGGCGGACGGACATTGC
Organism: Leptopterna dolabrata; assembly: GCA_954871275.1. Lineage (NCBI taxonomy): Eukaryota > Metazoa > Arthropoda > Insecta > Hemiptera > Miridae > Leptopterna > Leptopterna dolabrata. The sequence continues at coordinate 43,788,813 of OX940981.1, forward strand.
ATTTTTGGAATCTACGCACCTTGTAACGGAAAAGAAAAAATTTTGAGGGGGTGTTATAAAAATTTTTTGCTGAGCGAATACATAGGTGTATTATTCACAGAATAATAAACCAAAACTTGGTCCCCCAAATGGACGGAGTAGGTACGTGATTAACTGGTTAGGTATCAATTCATTTTGTAAATGAACTCAAGGCCATATCCATGGATTTCAATCTCGGCCCTACAACACTGAGAAGCTGAGACCACAAGAACTTGCACCTTGCTGTTTACTTATGGAACAGGAACATGACCACTGTAACTTTCACCGTCTTATCAGCGATAAGAAGATAACTCTCAATTATCCAGGGTGGTACACGTATGGAATAACCTCGTAAATCCAACACTTTTCACCAACTCTTCCCTCTAATTAGAGGATAATAATAGAGAGAGCGTAATAAAATAAAAGGCGTGCATTTTTAATTCTTACTTGTAAGAATTTTTCGTTAGATAACGATAATGGACAAAGCCGGTGGTTTTTTCCGCGAAGAACGTCCAGACAGACAAAGCGGTAAAAAAAGGTTAAAGCGAGAATAATTAGGTTTTAGGAGGAGTGGAGTAGGGAGTACCGCTCTGATAAATGCTGTAATGTAAAGCACGACATGGGGGCCCTGATGCTCGGTTTCACGCTTCCCCTTTCACACATCGGCGAGTTTTTCAAAGGTGAAAGATGCCCACGTACGGGAGCCGATTAATGATTAGCGGGAATCGGGAATTATCAGAAAATAAGGAAATGTAAGGTCAACCTAACGCACGCAGTCGGTTTTAATGGAGTGCCACGATCGATGAAAGTTCCAGTCATGGAGCACGACCATTTATATGAGCGAATTTTTTAAATAACACACCTACACGAACGGTCTTGTCATAAAGTGGTCCCTCCAAACATTTTTTTTAATTCAAAATTGTTTGTGTTGCATCACCTTCCACATTTTCATTCTAGCTATCTACCAAAAAATGTATCTGAATTATGAGCAATTTTAAAACCAAAACAATTTTTGATCCATTGATCAACTTTCCACCTCTTTTAGAGAAAATAAATTTACGGCGTTCGAAATACCTAGTATTATATTTTTTCTTATCGAGTCACCAACCAACACTTCTGGTAAATTTCAAGCACAACAACAACAACAAAAATACGTAATACGCAACAACAAAAATTTGGCATACCTATCTTATTAGAAAACTGTTCATGTAAAACGTCCTCAAGCGTCCTGAGCGATATAATAATTTATTATAATCATACCTAGAATTTACATACGTGCAGATAAAAACGCTGCCAATCCCTGCACAACGGTTTATTATTTTGTATAGAATACCCTCCTGTTACAGATCACAGCTCTATGTATAGATAACCCTTCTATATAATATGATATGTACTATTCTATTATATACATATTATGTAGATCGCAGACCCTCCGTAGGTTAGTACCTAACCCCGTACTCGTTACTAGGTACCTACCTAAATCACTTGCTAAAATTGCTAAAATAATTCTGCCGATGACAAACAGTACCTAACAAAAAGAAACACACATAATGAAGTTCTGAAAAGAAATTGTTGATGAGGAGTGAAAAAAGTTGCAAAAGTACCTACCAACAAACTCCAGCCCCTTCTACGTAGATGGTATAATGAACCGTTGTGTAATAATTTACCGTTGAGTAATGATTTACCTTAGTAATAATTTACCCATCAATAATACTTCAACGTTTGTTCAAGTTTCACTACCTACCAACAAACTCCAAAAGAGCCACTATTATTTAATTTTTCAAATTAAATAATATCACAGAACAACCAACTCGACTTCATACTCGTACTCCGCCAATATAATCAGGTGATCCCTACCAATGATTGGCCGTATTCACAAATTCCTATTGTGGGCGCGTCTCTGGTTACGAGATTTGGTTTGAATTGTATACAATTTCATTCACACTGGAGTCGAAAATGCCTGTCGGTGCAAACTTCGGGGCCTTACTGTGAACGAACGGCTGGACGTACGATGCTCCGGATGGTCTTAAAAAACTCGCAAGTTCAAGAACTATTTAAAACCGTAAAAATATTTACGTAAAAAAATGGTATAGGCGTTTTGAAAATTTCAACCCCTATTTTGAACCCCTTAGAGATGACTCACAGTAACGTCGAGCTTCGAGGACCAACTAGACGCCGGACGGAACCTATAACCCGAATTTCATCAATTTTTTTTCATGGTAACTAAGAAAAGTGGCCCGTACGGCGTACCCCGTACGGCGTACAGACAGAAATATTTTTATTGCAGTTTTGGATTCTACATACCTTGAAACGTAAACCATCAAATTTTGAGGGGGGGTAAGAATTTTTTTTTCATGCTCGATTCCAATGGTTCATTATTGAAAATAATAAACCAAAATGTTGAAACAGGGATGAATTTAGAATGCTCTGAAACGAATTTGCATCAAGAAATCTTTGGAAAATCATTAAATGAATTCATGTACCCAACAACATTTTGGACCCATTCTTCTTCGCAAATTCGTTCGAAGGTATACAGGTCATCTATACACTTCTGTCGACCCTCTTCACGGCCCCAGGTTAGTAAACCCCTTATTGGTCTTTGCCCACTTAAATTTAAACAAAATAAAAGTTCAGACGACAGGTATGGTATGGTATGGAGGAGGCTTATTTTCAAACTTTCACTTGTATAATATATTATAAATATATGCATAAGCACACAAGCATATTATATATGCATACGCACACAAGCATATTATATACATGCAAGCATGCAAGCATATATGCATCTTTAAAAAAATACATATTGTCGTGAGTCCCTCCCGGGAACACTCCTATATTATTAAGTTCTCACCAACATTCAAACGCCAAACTAAAGCTCCGTAAATAAAGATATGAGTGGGGACAGGCGACAGAACCCAGGGTTACTCAACCTGGGGCCCCACTACCAGCTCCCTGCAAGGAGCTGGAGGGAGAGGCCCCCAAGTACTATAAAACCCCGGATCCTGGCGCTCAAGCTTCATTCGACACTTCCTCTAACCAGCTCTCTCTTCTCTCTCTTACCTTACCTCCCAGATGATCGGTTGACTACAGCCGCCTGGGAATTTCACCTCCTCTCTCCTCCTCCTTGTCTAGATGATCGGTTGAATACAGCCGCCTAGACAAGGGACCTCTCCTTTCCTCTCCTTCACCTAGATGAACGGTTGACTACAGCCGCCTAGGTGAAATTCCCTCATCCACCTCTCTCTCCTCCTAAAGTCGTAGATGTTCGGTTGACTACAGCCGCCTGCGACTTTTCCTTCTTTACCTAAATTCACTCACTCACCTTATTTCCACACCGCCGTGATGAAAATTCTAAATTCATCACAGTGGTGAACCCGACGTTCACTCAACCTTCTTCCTTCCCACCTTCCCACCTCATGTGTCGCCCCAGTCAAATAGTTCGGTGTCCCAAATTTTAAATTCAAATTTCAACCAGTCAGTGTAAATTCGCAATTCTTGGCCCAAACCTCACCGCTCAACTCTCAACTCAACGCACCACCGCTCCCGCCGATTGCGAATTTCAAAATTCAAAACCACGTCAAATTTTTGAATTTTAGTTACAGAAATGGACCCGAACTCACCGACGCCGCCGCTCCTGCGACCAGCCACACTGCAGCCGCCCGCCGCTGCGACATCCGACGCATTGGCCGACAACCCTTTCTCCACGCTCTCCCCGCCGACCTCTGCAACATCAGCCGCCTCCGCCGCCCACGCCGCCGCCGCGGCCGCAGCCGCCGCCGACGTCATGACGGCATCCGCGGCGTTCCCTCTGTCGCTGCCCCCCTTCTACACGCACGACCCGGCGCTCTGGTTTTTCCAGGTGGACGCAGCGTTTTCGGCCGCCAACATCCGCAGCCAGAAAACTCGATATTCCCGGATCATCTCGTTGCTGCCCTACGAGATCCTGCTGCAGACTTCCGATATCTCCCCCGACGCCGCCACTGCGTATGACGACCTCCGCAGCCGCCTCATCAACACCTACCAGCCGTCAAAACTCGCCCGAGTCGCCGCCCTCTCCCAACCTCAACACCTCGGCGACCAGAAGCCGTCCCACCTCTACCGACGGCTGCGGCACCAGCTACACGACATTATGACGGCCGACATCGCACGTACTTTCTGGTTGCGCGCCCTTCCCCACCCCATACAGATGGCCCTCGCCAGCCACCTAGACGGTCCCGATGAGCCCCTTCTGCGACTCGCGGACACCGTCCACGACTTAGCCGCAGCCGCCAGCGTCGGCGAAGTACACGCACCCCGTCATCCCCCACCTCTGCGTGACCGCACCGCCTCCCGGGGTCGCAGCCGGACCCCCTCCCTCGACAGACGCAGGCCCACTTCCAGGGATCGCCGGCACTACCCCTCCGCCGACCGCCGACGCCAGCGCTCGCCGGAGCAACGCACCTCCCCTCCCCATGAGCTACGTAGGGGGAAATCCCCAACGACCGCACCCCCCTCCACTACGAGACGCCCCACCAAGACCGACTACCTCCCTGCGGACCCCCCCCACCGTTGTTTCTATCATGTAAACTTCGGTGGGGAGGCCCGCAAGTGCCAACCCCCCTGCTCCTTCGCCCCTAAGCAAGGAAACGCAGACGCCCGCCGGTAAATCCGGCGGGCCCCCCTCCTCGCCAACACGGGGGGGACCATGGACAAACCCCCCCCGCCCGCATTCACACAGCCACCACCACCAAGCCACGCTACCCCTCCTATGCCGCCGCCACGGCTGCCAACCTCCCGGCCGCGCCTACAGCGCCGCCGAAACCCTCACCCCACCACCACCGAAACGGATCCTCCCCACCCGCCACCAGGGCAACCAACCTTCCGGCCGCCACTCACACCGCCGCTCCCGTTCCCCCACCCCGGAACGGACCCTCCCCGCCCGCCTCCAGGGCGCAACCCCCTCCGCCCACCACTCAACCTACCACTACCGTTCCCCCTCCCCGGAACGAAGCGAAACCACCTCCTACCAAACTGGCCAACCCCCCTGCAGACCCCACCGTTCCCCCCCTCCGGAACGGCAAGAAACCGCCCCGCGTCTCCTTCGCGGCGGACCAGCCAACGCCGACACACGTCCCTACCTCCGCAATTACACCCAACGCCCTCCCGACCCACCAACGACTTTTCCTGCGCTGCAGGAAAACTAATGTTCCTTTCCTAGTGGACACGGGGGCGGCGCTGTCAATATTTCCCAACAACATCCTCCGTCGTCAGGCGCGCTGCTACCGGCAGCTTCTCTACGCCGCCAACGGTACCACCATCCCCTCGTACGGGACGTACCGCTCCTCAGTTTATATGAGCGGGCTCGCGTACGAGTGGGAATTTACCGTGGCGGACGTGGAGAAGGCGATCCTGGGGGCCGATTTTCTTGCATATTTCGGTCTCCAGGTCGACGTCCGGAACGCGCGCCTGATTGACCCCGCCACCAAAACACCCATACCCGGATTCATACACGCCATCAACCACCCCCCCACACAGTTTGAACGCCTCCTCCTCAACTACCGTCCCCAGCGCCGCCCCTCTGCACACATCTCCACTGTCCAGCACCACATAGAGACCACAGGACCACCCATCACCGCAAAAGCCCGCCGCCTACACCCCCTTCAGTTGTCAAAAACCCGCCAACACTTCGACAAACTCATTGCCGACGGTATCGTCCGCCCCTCAAAATCCCCTTGGGCTTCTCCGCTCCACATCGTGCAGAAGCCCAATGGGGATATCCGCCCCTGCGGGGACTACCGGCGGCTTAACTCTAAAACCACACCGGACCTCTATAATGTCCCCCACCTGCGAGACTTTTCGTCACATCTCCATGGCGCCACCATCTTTTCCACCCTTGATATTTCACGAGCGTTCCATCACATCAACATCCACCCCCCCGACGTCCCGAAAACAGCAATAATTACCCCGTTCGGTTTATTTGAATATGTGAAAATGGGCTTCGGGTTAAGGAACGCGGCGCAAACTTGGCAGCGGTATATGGACAGTATCCTGCGAGGCCTACCGTTCGTATTTTGCTTCCTCGACGATATCCTGATCGCCTCCAAGACACCGGAAGAACACCTCGCCCACCTACAGCAAGTACTAGACATCTTTTCTACCGAAGGCCTCCTCGTCAACACGGACAAATGTGTCCTCGGCCAACCCTCCGTCCGCTGCCTCGGCCACCAAGTATCCTCGGACGGCATCACACCCCTCCCGGACAAGGTCCACGCAATCATGGACTTCCCGCAACCCCGCACGGTCACCGAGCTCCGCCGCTTCCTGGGTATGCTAAATTTTTACCGTAGACACATAAAACACGCCGCTCAACATCAACAACCACTCATACACGCCATTCCCCAACCCTCCAAAAAAAATGATAACCGCCCCATCACCTGGACCCCCCAACTTTCCGCCTGCTTCAAAATTTGCAAACAGGACCTAGTAGACGCCGCTCTATTAGCCCACCCCGACCCTCACGCTCCCCTTTCCATCACTACCGATGCGTCCGATTGGGCCATCGGGGCAGTGCTCCAACAGCACACCGGCGCCACCCCCCAACCCATTGGCTTCTTTTCGAAAACTTTATCCCCCACCCAAAAAAATTACTCTACCTTCGACAGAGAACTCCTCGCCATCCACGAAGCCATCAAGCACTTTCGTGACTTCGTGGAGGGCAGGCAGTTCTCTGTCATTACAGATCACAAGCCCCTGACCCACGCCCTCCTGCAGAACCGCAAGTCCGCCTCCCCGCGTCGCCTCCGGCAGCTCGAGTTTATCGGACAATTCACGTCCGATATCCGATATTTGCCGGGGGCCGACAACTGCGTGGCGGACGCGCTCTCCCGACCCACCCCTACCCCCGCGCCGGTGGCGGAGCTGCTGCCATTCCCTTCCCCTCAATCCATCAAATCAAAACAAGATCCAACCTCTGACCCCGCCCTCTCCAACCTTATTTCCGCATCCAAGTTGGAACAGCTGCCTCCCCTCGACCTCTGGTGCGACGTAACGGCCGATTCACCGCGCCCTTACGTCCCACCGGGGTTGAGGAGGCAGCTGTTCCTCCACTACCATTCCCTTCACCATCCTGGCATTCGGGCGAGCCGGGACCTCATCAAGACGCGGTACTTCTGGCCCCATATGAATACAGATATTCGTAACTGGGTTCTGGGGTGCCAGAAGTGCCAGCGTTTCAAAGTCTCGGCCCACCCGCATGTCCCTCCTCAACCAATCCCCGACTCCCTCCCGTGGGAGCATGTACATTTGGATTTAGTGGGCCCCCTTCCCCCGTCCGAGGGGAAGAAATACTGCCTCACAATGATCGATCGTGCCACCAACTGGGTGGAGTGCATCCCCCTCTCCACCATCACTGCGGACGCCGTCGCAACGGCTTTCCTCTCTCAATGGGTTAGCCGTTACGGTTGTCCGCGGACAGTCACGGTCGATCAAGGGAGGCAGTTTGAATCGGCCCACTTCTCCGAATTGTTACGCTCCCTCGGGATCCAAAAAATCCACACTACCCCTTACCATCCCCAATCCAACGGGAAAATAGAGCGGTGGCACTCGGTCCTGAAGCAAGCCATTTCTACATCAGCAAATTCCCCTTCCTGGACAAAATCTCTCCCCTACATTTTACTCAGCCTTCGAACATCCGCCCGTCCTTCAGACCAAACTAGCCCCGCACAGAACGCCTTTAAAGACCCACTACGTTTACCGGCCGACATTTTCACTCCACACCACACACCGTCAATTAACAGGGAACCACTACACTCAACAACACCGACAAACGACACCACTTATCCCAAACGATTTTTCACCACCACACACATGTACCTGAAAGAGCCCGGCATCCATAAAACTTTCCAACCACTTTACGCCGGGCCCTTTCAAGTCATCCGCACAACACATACCACCGCAACCCTGTTAATTGACGGCAAACCACATACAGCCCCGTTAGCCAGGTGCAAACCCGCACCTGTGCTAACCCCAACACCTAACAGTATCAGTCTCCCACCGTCCGTTCACGATGCAACATCACCTCTTCCCGCAACACCCGTCACCTCCGTCGTTTCCGGATTTCGACTCGGATCCGGAAATGGCGGCGATTCTCCGGGACGTTTTTGTCCCGGACCCACTTTCCCCCCTACCCCCTTCGCCCGGGCCTACCACACCGCTTTATTTTTCTCCGCCACGGATCTCCGGGTTACCTCCCCGGCCCCGACGATGGAAGTACCCCCAGTGGCGAATTCTACGCGAATTTCGCGTAGCACAAGCCACGGGGGTACACCCTCCCTACACCCCCACCGACCCCCTGATGGATTCCATCCTTCACGAGTTCCGCCTTGCGGAACTCATGCCTCCCCCGCCCCCCGTTCAAATTCCAACCCCCCCCGTCAATTTCAACAAACCACCTCCCGTACCCGTTCAAATTCCAAACCCCCCCATACCATCCAAAAACCCACCACCCCCCGCTCAACCAACAATTTCAAAGCCCCCCGTTTTAATTCCCCCCCAATTTTCCATCTTCGACCCCCCTCCCTCCCTTCCATCGTCGGGGATATCCCCAATAGTTCCCGCCGGGACGAAACGGCCCGGGCGGCGGAACGGACGGAGGGAGCGTCCCCACACCCCCCTCGTCCCGGCGGCCAAATCCCCCGCCCCGCTATGAGCAATCACGGCGGGGCCTTGAGATTCCGGGACAGTGCTGGTGTCTCATCAACCCACTCGCACTGTACCGAAACTCGAGGCCCCCCCGTGGCCGCCTCACCACGTCGACCGCCGGCGACTGCCCCCAACACACTACACTCACACACACACACACACAACCACTCGCCACACACTAACCACACCCAGGAAACGGCGGATTCTCGCGACAGCCTCCCACATGTTGACCAAATTTTTGCACACCCCTCAACTTTTGTAAATACCTCTGTATCTTCTGTAAATACTCCTTCATCTTTTGTACATACTCATCCATCATCTGTAAATACTCCTCCATCACTTGTAAATACTCATTCATCCTTTGTGCATACTCCATCCTCATCATTGTAAATACTAACACACATTGATCACATTTATAAATGCGAAATGTTTATATCTGTCGACTCATCATCACCCAATATTTTTGCCTTATACTTACTCTGTCTTACACTCTCCTTACCATGTCTTATACTCTACTTAATCTGTCTTATACTCTACTTACCATCTACTTACTCTAGGTTTACCATTCCTTCCCATGTACTTACCTTATATCTACTATACTTCCCATCTACTTACATACTCTTAAGCCTCCTAGCTTTAAGACTGGCCTTCAGCCCAACCGCCTGTTTGCATCGGCCTTCAGCCCCTGTCACCTTGCGCCTTCAGCACCACCCTTGTTTGCCGTAGCCCTCAGCTCCTGTCACCTTGCGCCTTCAGCTCCACCTTTTGTTTGCCGTAGCCCTCAGCTCCTGTCACCTTGCGCCTTCAGCTCCACAAATATTGGTTCAAACTGGGGGGACCTCTGTCGTGAGTCCCTCCCGGGAACACTCCTATATTATTAAGTTCTCACCAACATTCAAACGCCAAACTAAAGCTCCGTAAATAAAGATATGAGTGGGGACAGGCGACAGAACCCAGGGTTACTCAACCTGGGGCCCCACTACCAGCTCCCTGCAAGGAGCTGGAGGGAGAGGCCCCCAAGTACTATAAAACCCCGGATCCTGGCGCTCAAGCTTCATTCGACACTTCCTCTAACCAGCTCTCTCTTCTCTCTCTTACCTTACCTCCCAGATGATCGGTTGACTACAGCCGCCTGGGAATTTCACCTCCTCTCTCTCCTCCTCCTTGTCTAGATGATCGGTTGAATACAGCCGCCTAGACAAGGGACCTCTCCTTTCCTCTCCTTCACCTAGATGAACGGTTGACTACAGCCGCCTAGGTGAAATTCCCTCATCCACCTCTCTCTCCTCCTAAAGTCGTAGATGTTCGGTTGACTACAGCCGCCTGCGACTTTTCCTTCTTTACCTAAATTCACTCACTCACCTTATTTCCACACCGCCGTGATGAAAATTCTAAATTCATCACACATATATAAATGTATATTATACATTATTAGGTTGATTCATCTGGAGGGACCTGAAAGGGCTAAAATGGAACAATGAATATTCAGATGACATACAAAATAATGAAACATCAGAGAGACTTCCTTTCAGACCTCGTTACACGAGGGCAATCATAATAAAATCGTGAAGTACTTTTACATTAGCATAGTTTTACAATACCTACATAGAATAAGAAATTGAATTGACTCCTTATTGCTCATCTATTATCCAAAATTAATAGAAAGGTTTCGTTTATTTTCTAGTAGGTCTTTTATAACTGGTTTTCGAAAATTCGAGTGATGGCTCACTGCACGACTTGAACTTTTACCATGTTTCAGGTCCTCGGAAAATCATGATACTTTGAGGTGACCGCTTTGGGCTAAAACCACAAGCATTTTTCTCCTCCTTTTAAAATTGCAATGATTACTTCTTACGAACAACGGAAAGTGGGCGTACACTGGGAAAAACTTTTCGATTTGGGTAGGCACGGCTATCGAAGGGTAGGTACGCCGATAATACGACTCTAGTACTTTCTTCCGAACGGCTTCCCTTCTTCCGATTGAGATATCCGTTTCAAAGGGTCTTTGTCGTGACTGTGGGATTGCAGGAGGGTCCCAATTGAGTTTCTAATCTTCCATCTACGTGTGAACTTTACCGAGGAAGGCGCTCTACCAGGCTTCTGTTCCCTTTCTTCAGACCTCTGATCCTGTACTAAGATCCTCCCTAGTGGTGTGTCGGTAATCTGTGCACAAATAGGGATGGACTTATTGTTGTGGAAGAATCGTGACATCAGAACTGCAATCAAATTATGCAATCTTCTATTGAAAATCGGTCTTTTTCGGATCTACACTGTTATTTCTCACAGCAGAAATCTCATGTACGTAGCAGCTGAAAGGAGAAAGGAGGCACACTACCTTTAAATTAAATCCATGTTTACAGGACATTTCGCGCTGATTCCGAATACGCTCTACATTACTATACCTAGAATCACTTACTAGCGATAATGTTAAGTAAAAACCTCAAAAATAGATCTTTCAATGTGACTGTTCTAATAACATTCCACACGACCCTATCTCGGTGTGATGATTTTTCGGACGTCGCCCTCACTCATAGTCCATCCGCTATTAGCTGGTCACCGACGTTTTCCAGTGGCTGCTTCCCCATCCGTGTAAACAGTAGTTATACCCAAAACTGTCAAGTTCGACCTTGTTTCCGTTCGTTGAACTTCATCAAAGCTGCTTTTATCTAGTATTCGAATAGCAACAACCAGAAATGTTCGGACAATTTTGATGAGGAAACTGAAGGACGTTTTTCCAAAACGTTCCACCCTGCGGAAATAAAATAGGTAGGTAGTTCGTAATAACCGTCATAATCTTCATGTTTTGATGACCCATAGGTATCAACGCAACTGTTGAGGAAAAAGCTACCTAGTCAGTACCCACCAAACTGAATTTATCAAGCACGCCTGAAACCAACACATCGAGAATATCCATTCAATTACTTTACATTTGGTGGGAAACTCTTCTATATATCCTTTGGTCTCCATAATTATTGTGATATGAGAAATCCCTTAATTTCATTTTTAGTATTGGGCAGGTAATCTAGGAAGTTTGTCCAGAAACAATATTAAGGTACCCATTAATTATTCGAATTGATCAGTGCTAGATTCTTATAAAAGGGGGGAATTTTTCATTTTTCCAGATGAAATACATTAGCCGTAGCTTTCCCAAAATTAATATGAGGAGACTAGTGGAGGGGGACGCATAGGGCCCACATTCCCGTCACACGCATACCGTTTTGCTGGCTGCCGTGGAGGAAGTTAGAATTGCAAATTGGCACAAAGGGTTTCCTACGTACAAATCTGAGTTCTAAAATAGGTAGATATGATAAATTTCTACTCGTGGAGCCCTTGGACACAATTATCTCAACTCAAGTAGGCACTGAAGATAGGACTGGAGATCAGTGACTTGTGCCCTGTGGCCCTTTGTACGTAATATCCATGACCATTATGAACTTGAGAGATAACGAGGACGGAAGTTGACTGGAGGATGGGTCGGTGACCCTGTGAGCCACATCCGTCCCAACTGCACAGGAAGCTCTCGAATCGTTGAGGTTTCTGTCTAGGTTCAGAAACGCACCCCTCCCCTTTAACTCATTATTACGAAATACAGGTTAACTTTATGCAAATCTGAAAAACGACATGGGGAAATTTAACAAGACAGGAACATCCAATTTGTGCTCGTTGATAGGATTTCGGTACTGGATACCATTTGTTGCAATACGAAGGCTGGAGATCTCACTTTTCTAAAAATTCTCAGGTGACAGGACTCTTGAACGATGACAGGAGTCAATACTCATGGGTAACGTATACTTTAACCAAAGAAAATTGATAACGAGAAATCATGGTTGTGGTGTTCCCTAATGGGGTTACCTATGTGGTGTGCCCTACGGTAGGGTAGGATTGGATGGGAAGGAACCTAGTACTAATACCCCGCAGATGTAACACAGCGAGTATTAGGCGCTCCTTAGGAGTCTTTTGCTAGCACCCCGCGGATGAACCCAGGGAGTGCTAGAGAAGAGAGAGGAAGGTAACTAATACCCGTGGATGAACCACAGCGAGTATTAGGTGCTCCTTAGGAGTCTTTTGCTAGCACCCCGCGGATGAACCCAGGGAGTGCTAGAGGAGAGAGAGGAAGGTAACTAATACCCGTGGATTAACCACAGCGAGTATTAGGTGCTCCTTAGGAGTCTTTTGCTAGCACTCCGCGGATGAACCCAGGGAGTGCTAGAGAAGAGAGAGGAAGGTAACTAATACCCGTGGATTAACCACAGCGAGTATTAGGTGCTCCTTAGGAGTCTTTTGCTAGCATCCCGCGGGTGAACCACAGCGAGTGCTAGGGGAGAGAGAGGAAGGCGCCCCGTGGATGGACCACAGCAGCCGCCAGGAGGAAGTAGATGAATACCCCGCTGATGTACCACAGCGATTATTCTTAGAGGAAAGCATCCAGCGGATGAACCACAGGGAGTGCAGGAGTAGGGTAGGAGACAGAGAAGTCGTAAGTCGGAGAGTGATCCGTCGAATGACGAGCTGGACCAAGGTTTGCTTATATAGGCCCGTTTCCACCCGTCGCCCGTCCACAATCGGCCGTTATGACCGTTGAGGAGCGATGGCGGTTGATGGAAGGAACCCTTCTCTCTTGGCGCTACCTGGCTCGTTGTTCCCTTCGTTTATTTGGTTAAATCGTTCTATATTACATAGGATGCATCACTCAAGTTGGTCTGCCTGTTGGCAATGCTTTATACAACGGAATCGAAAAGGCTCTGGAATTTTAATAAATGCCAAGGGTATCCTCAGATCGATTCGCAAAGAAGAGTTCATTTCTTGGTTGTATACAGATATTTTCATCGCTGCGATACTTAGCGTTGTTATTAAAGACCACTTTTCTCATAAATTTTCAACGCCAACCCTTGACTCACTGCCCCACTGCGGTGTTTTAACACCTTTCCGTGTTTCTCTTTCCTCCTAAATGTTTTATGAAAGGTCATTTAAACGCCATCTTTTCGAAAATTGATACACATACCACTGCTTTGACCATGAAATTGTTATAGATGATGATGGGTTTCCTTACTGCAGTATGCTCGGGATTTTACGATAAATTCTTTGACGACGTTCTTAATTTTCCGATAGTACCTACCGAGTGACTAGCAAACAGAACTATGTTTACATCACAGCTTTGCCTATTAAAACGCTGCAAATCCCTGCACAACGGTTTATTATTTTGTATAGAATACCCGCCTGTTACAGATCACAGCTCTATGTATAGATAACCCTTCTATATAATATGATATGTACTATTCTATTATATACATATTATGTAGATCGCAGACCCTCCGTAGGTTAGTACCTAACCCCGTACTCGTTACTAGGTACCTACCTAAATCACGAGTTAAATGTTGCTAAAATAATTCTGCCGATGACAAACAGTACCTAACAAAAAGAAACACACATAATGAAGTTCTGAAAAGAAATTTATTGTTGATGAGGAGTGAAAAAAGTTGCAAAAGTACCTACCAACAAACTCCAGCCCCTTCTACGTAGATGGTATAATGAACCGTTGTGTAATAATTTACCGTTGAGTAATTATTTACCGTAGTAATAATTTACCCATCAATAATACTTCAACGTTTGTTCAAGTTTCACTACCTACCAACAAACTCCAAAAGAGCCATCATTTTTCAAGCGAAATAATATCACAGAACAACCAACTCGACTTCATACCCCGCCAATATAATCAGGTGATCCCTACCAATGATTGGCCGTATTCACAAATTCCTATTGTGGGCGCGTCTCTGGTTACGAGATTTGGTTTGAATTGTATACAATTTCATTCACACTGGAGTCGAAAATGCCTGTCGGTGCAAACTTCGGGGCCTTACTGTGAACGAACGGCTGGACGTACGATGCTCCGGATGGTCTTAAAAAACTAGCAAGTTCAAGAACTATTTAAAACCGTAAAAATATTTACGTAAAAAAATGGTATAGGCGTTTTGAAAATTTCAACCCCTATTTTGAACCCCTTAGAGATGACTCACAGTAACGTCGAGCTTCGAGGACCAACTAGACGCCGAACGGAACCTATAACCCGAATTTCATCAATTTTTTTTCATGGTAACTAAGAAAAGTGGCCCGTACGGCGGACAGACAGAAATATTTTTATTGCAGTTTTGGATTCTACATACCTTGAAACGTAAACCATCAAATTTTGAGGGGGGGTAAGAATTTTTTTTTTCATGCTCGATTCCAATGGTTCATTATTGAAAATAATAATAATGAAAAAAAATAAATAAATAAATAAAAATAAAAAAAATAAAAAAATATAGATAAATGATCTGTGTACATCACATCACTTGAGCTGAGGTCGTCTCACATAAACTGAGGAGTTATATTTATTAGTTATTTGAATATTAATCAGTCTTGCCACGCGTTTTATATATTGGTCCAAAAGAAAAAACTGTTGCTAATGCTAAAATGTACCCACAATTCAGCTTTGAAAACTACTGCACCAAAATACCAGAAAAGGGTAATAACTGGAGCATCGGCATCCCTATTCCAGCAACCCCTCACCGCGCGTTCATCAACCACCATGTACATACGTACATATGTATACCTACAACCCCCCTCCGTGAGGAAAGCTGTCGAAGCACGTTTGGTGAAGTGCCAGACAGTGTGTTTTAGCTCATAGGCGACGATGCTTATTTCTGCAGTCGTAGCTACATCAGCAAGCAAATCAAAGGGGGCACCTGAATTAAATTTGACAAAAAGCACAGTAAAGAAAGTCAGTTCAGTGTACTGTTCCTTTCGCTGTGAGGTTTTACTTTGGCGAGTTTTACTGATTATTTTATCAAACTTTACTTCTATTACTATTTTAACCACCCTTTATAGTTAGTTTTCGTTTTCATACAAAATAAGTTGTAAATTTAAACACACAAGTACAAATATTTCAAAGTGCCACGTGGTCTCAAAGATTCTTGAAAACAATAATAGTTTGTTATTGTTGTACTGTACGCGTTTCGTGTAATAAATGAAAACTCAATTCATATTCTGTGGCGAAACCTTAGTCTTTTCGAACCCCCATCAAGTCCATTTTCCCGGGGGTCCATAACCTTTTACGTGGGATGATGGTCGACAGATCAGTGATTCGTTCGATCGATACTGCAACTCCCGCCGCCTTGCCAAACTGGGTTCAAGTGCAAGGAGCATGACCGTCAGAGTTGATTGGTTTTGTAAAGATAAACACGGCCCTTCCCCGGTTCTCTATGATGGCATGATCCTAGGCCTCTCCATTCTGCTTGTTCTACTTCGTCTCTAGGGAAACACCATCACGTCTGAGCAGATAAAACTGATTTCTGCAAACGGCGTAAACGTGATATTCCGTAGTATAGTTTAGTCAAACACGTGTATATGTATGCTGGAAGTGAAAATACGAAGGAGGTTAGGTAGGTACTCATAGAAAATTGAAGGATGTAGAGATGGGAAACATCAGCAGCAAGTTTAATCTTCTGTAACGCTATTTTCCATCGGCGTTATGGCCCTATCACGTGAGATCATCTAGATCATCGCGAGTAGAAAACGGAAACCCGGCTCTACTTCTCCAGGCATTTCAGCTCTCGTAAAGACGAATTATGATATAAAAGCGATTCCTTATGATGGTCTGATGGAACTACGGGCCCAAGTAAATTGAGCGTGGGTGTCGAACGTTTAATTGTTACTATGAACTCTGTAGAGCGAATTGAGGGAAGGATGTGGGCGAGAGGCAAGTACTGATACAAGTTCAGCGTATATAGCTAATTCAGCGTATACAGCTAATCAAAGGAGTAATAACGTCAATAAGTGAGGTAACGATTCAAATTTTCCGGAAGTTTATTTCCTTTATGTGATTTTCTGCTCCTAACATCAACAAATATCTACCTAACTAATTCAGTCAACGAGGATTATGAGAGCTATCGCACGGACACCTCCAAGTGGGTCTAACGCTTGTTGCACTCGAGCATAATCGAAAACAGCTCACGAAATTAGAACGAAAGTACATAGGCGAGATTTTGGCAGCAGGGGGATTTTATTAGAATGAGATTTTTATGATGAACTGAAAGCTTTCCAAGGATTCGCTAACGATTTCGAAGGGTGCTAACAAACGGAGTTACAAATACCTAACTAAGAAGTTGCTTTACGTAAAATCCATAAGAAATATGACAAACAAAAATTTTGTTGTATCAAAATTCGGCGTGAGCCACAGGAGAAAAATGTTGAAACGACCTATTTTAAATTTATGTCGCGAAATCACAATTACACACGACGTTGCCTTGCATGGCCTTCCCAAATCGGTAACAACTGGATAGGTTCAACAATGTACGGCAATAAACACCATTACATACATCGAACTGTGGAACCAGTAGAACCCTAGAAATTCCCACTCGGCTGGACAAAACACCAAAAATTCAATAATTAAGGGAACTGCTAGATCTTTAACCAGTAGATAAGCATAGCTTTGAGGGAAATCATAGAAACCGACCAAACACCGATCAGATTTCACGAATAAATCAAGCCTTCCTTCTAACATTTATGAACAATATCAGTAGAGTATGACCACATAACAGCATCGGAACCATCAAGATGATCCGATGAGAAGTGAAAGGGTAAGAATCGACACAGCCGAAGGATAGAAAGTGATACGTATGAATAACACCTTTCTAAATGATCACACCTCTCATACTTATATCCCGCAGGGGGTTGTATGGGGACTGTTACAAATATCGTTAAGCCTTAACGGATCAGAGATCGTGCGTTATTTGGAAATTACGATTTCTAGAACGAATAGTTATCTTTTCTCTTTCGTTTTCAGTGTATAATGCGTAGAGGGAAGGATGTTTTTCGGCTTGGTCGGGTTTGTGATTCCGAATCAACGAAAGTTCGAGGTGGATTCCTCGCCCTTTTATTAGACCTAACATGGAATTACTAGATCGGAATTTTTCTGGTTTCGAGAAAGCTGAAACTGATTTGAGCCCTGGAGGTGCTGAATTAACATTTCGAAGCTTCGACCCGGCTTTGAAAACTGCCTGACGTCTGCCTAACCCTTTATATGCCACTGCAATGGGCCCAACACCTATTTTTATTAACCACATGCACTTTAGAACATTTTTATCCTACCTACACATTACCTATAATTCAGTTTCAGAGCTAAGTGAAGGTGAAATACATGAGTCTCTGGTTCAGGGGGTAGTACATGTGTCGTCGGCTTATTCCTTATAAGTTATATTTTTCCAAGTACTTTCGCCATTATGGCCTCGTCAGGGATGTATATATCTTAGAACGTTTATTGGATAGGACTTCAATCCTGGTCAACTTCGTTAAAATTAATTAGATGCTTGGGCAAGCAATCGTAGGCTTGTATATAATCACGTAGCACTTACAGTGTTTTCACTCAGGATGAGAATACCTAAGTAATAGTTATACCACATGTGGAGCATACTGTCCTCACTCTCAACCAAGTGACAGCGGCACCAGCCAACAAAGTTATGACACCCACTACATGAGTATCTTCAAAACAATATCCTTTCTTGAGTAGATGATAGCAAAAATGTCAGCAGTTTTACGGTTTTGTTAGCAAAAAGTTTTACATCAAGTGCAGAATGTTTTCAATTCTGTTAGACGCGGCTGCAGGAGCTCGAGGACCAGCCGCCATCTGTTGGCGATCGGGTGTATCAAGTGGACGAGGATATTTTGCAACCTCTCGTGGGCGAGAGTTATAGCCTCAGTTGAAACTCTAGCACATCGGAAAAAGACATGAACTGTTCCTGATCCAGGAGCCTCTAATGTGGAATGGCCGTTCCCAGGGTTCGAAGGAAGGGAAACAAAAAAGATGAGGTGGTACTGAATAAATCAAAGATAGGACTCCGTTCGAGGCCCGACAGCTACTCGACAGTCCTACGGGCATGTTCCCATCAGAAGGGTCATGGATTCTTTTTAGACAGCGTTCCTTGTCGGTCAAGATACGGAGATTAGACGTAAACAACAGGCCTACAACTAAGGTGATACAGCATTTACAGTCCACAGTTTACAGGGACAAACAAGAACATGACGTAGAATAAAACGGGTTTCAAACTTTTCTCTGGCAATCAGTCGATACTGATTATTCTTGTGGCATCCGTATAATTTTGCATTCTCTCGGTCAACAATATATATATTAAACATTTCAAATTTCGAAAATGTCAAATTTAGTTACCTCTACCTACATAAAATTTTTGAATTTGATTTTCATATTTCCATAGTGCATAGCCCTAAAAAGCATAAAATTTGTTCTACAAATAGATCTTCCACACTAGCAAAAACCGTACATTCATTACTACAAACCAATGAAAAACTCAATATCAGTACATGTCGAGGCTACTTGTACGCAATTAAAAATTCAACTATCCAACAGACATTTTTTACTGAACGAGGGTAACATGATTTTCTAACAATATTTCAAAAAAATCAAATACAATTTGGACTTACGTGCAATTGGAAATGGAACCATCCGAAGTGTTAATAAACGAGGGAAACAGTGTATTTATAACAACAATAATTCAAAATAATCAAAAATCAATTTGCTTTGGATGTTTTCAAAGATTCACCTGTTTTATCAATGATTTTGTATTGCACACTTCCATTATTGTTACTGTGGTTCCAAATCGGCAACAGATAGCATTGCACACAATGAAAGTGAAGTATAATAGCACTGAATTTCAACAGCCAGTCGAGTCGTATGTACATAGGTAGGTACACAAACAAAGATAATCTACATTTCCAAGATTTGCGAGCTTACGAGTACATCTATTAGGTACAGCACTTTCGATTCATCACAGTTCCAATGCGTTACGTACATCGGTTACCATGGTTACCCACCTTTCCCTATTGGGGCTGGACCAAAAATACATAGGTACACAAACAAAGAAATCAACATTTCCAAGATTTGCGAGCTTACATCGATTAAGTACGGCACATCGGATTCATCATAGTTCCAATGCGTTACATAGCTCGGCTATCATGGTTACACACCTTTACCTATTGGGAGAGGACCAAAAATAGCCCACTAATTAAATCTGAAAACTCCTCGACCTCTTGATCCTAGAAGATGAACCAAATTTGAACCGCTACCACAAACCTTTAAATCACAATATCCTATTTTCGGTTAGAAAATTAGGTTCACTTTTTGGCATGTAGAGCACTGACTTGGCTGGCTGGCATCACAGTCCAAGGTGTTCCTAGCCTCCACAACGTATTGCGCAGACATCACATAGCATAACAGACACTTTGCAGCCCGAGATTAGGTAACCACCAATAGTTGGTTCGCTCGATCTCGATGTCAAATGAAACAATAAAGTAACAATGAAAAGTCGCCTAGATAGGCCCATGAGATAACAAAGAGGTTAGTTTAATCCACCGCAGATAAAGGGTTGAGTCGTGCTTTCGATAAGGCTGTTATCGCTTGTTAAGATTCAACTGCAAAATAGACTGTAGGACTTATCTATATCGCCTACCCGCGGGAGCTTTCGATCTTTTCCAACAAGACTCGGCAGGAAGAAAAGGAGAAGACGAACCGTGAAAGGCTTGGGAACAGCGAAAAACAGGTCTCGACGCAAAAGATTTGCGAGGGCTCAACGAGGAACGGCTTGTCTGGAGGGCTCTGAAAACCCCTGCGAAACACCAGCTGAAACGTGTTTCTGAGGATTTCGTGGGATACAGTCAGAAGAACCAGAGGGGAACCAACAAAGCTCGACGGAGGAGATGCGGCACGTACGAGGAACTTGACCACGTAGTTGGTCATAAAACGCGGTCTGTCGAGGCTTTCTTCCCGGTGACTTTGCCTAGATCCCTGGGAATGCGATTGGCCGCGGAGGAGTTGTTTTTTCCCCCACGTTTTTATTCCTATTTAAACGCGATAACCTCCGCTAAGGCAGCAGGATCAAAACCGATCAAGGCTAAATCTTTCTCAAGATTAATCCTCCAGAAGTCAGGAGTCCACCTTTCGATAACGATCCGTTTCAATGCTATTTAAATTTTAAAATCCTATATTAACATTAACTCAATCCGAGTGCACATTGGGTACAACCGAACTTGATGAGACCGAGTCATGATGGTTTACTATTAACAATAATAACCTTTGGAATCGAGCATGAAAAAGAGCCCCCCCCCCCCCTCAATTTGATGGCTGGCGTGTCAAGATACGTAGTATACAAATTTGGTGTATTGCATACAACACTGGTGTATTGTATACACCAAAAACAACGCTCAAGTCGAAAACTGAGCTCTCAAAGTATGTTATATCAATATCTAACATTAGTGTTTAAATTTAAAAATAAACTATGTTGAAAATTTGGAAATATTTTTTCGGATGTCCGAAATGCCGGAAATGTGGGTAGGTACATAACTTATTGTAACAGTGGCACCAGATTTGAATTTCTGAAATGATTTAAATTATAAGAATTTTTTGAACAGATGTCACACAATTTTACTATTGAAATTAGTAACAGAGTATTTGAATTTTATTTTTACTATTGAAATTAGTACCAGAGTACCTGAATTTTATTACTGAAATTATGTGTTTTGGTTTATTATTCTGTGAATAATACACCTATGTATTGGCTCGGAAAATGTTTTGTAACACCCTCTCAAAATTTTTTCTTTTACGTTTCAATGTGCATAGATTCTAAAAATGCAATGTCCGTCCGCCGTACGCCGTATCATGCATACCGGTTTCATTTTCGGTCTACAAAATTCTTTCTATTGCACAAATGCTCTGTTTGGGCCCTAGTTGTGTCCCGAAACTTTGCAGCCCAATCGAAATATACCCAGGGGTGTTATGGGTGAAGAATGAGTGTTAAAATATTGTTTTTTGATGTTTCAGTAAAACGAGCTTTTGATGTATCGTTTTCCATGTTTTTTAGGGCGAGAAGACCGAATATGAAGTTGGTTTTGACCAAGTGAAGAATTGTGGTTGTAACGAAGTTTCAGCTCCCGAAATTCATTTTTTAGGCGTCAAAAACCAGGGAATTTGTCTGAAATCGCCATCAATTTGTATAATAACACTAGAAAAATTGTCAACAGGTGAATCAAGACAACTGAATGGCACTATCAGTGATCAACGATAATTTAGAAAAAAAGAGCGTAATTCATGTTTTGGGGGCCAAGATTGGTGGAAACCATAACAAATAGCTATTTCAATTATTGCGCACAAAAGAAAAAGTGAATGAACAGCCAACATTTCTGTAGGTATGTCCAATAGAATAATAAACCCACGAGACAAGGACTTTGCAGCGTTTTTAAAATAGCCTCTTAGAACGGGAACTGAACGTAAATTATTAATTAAATTAACTACCTAATTGAACCTCAAAAATTCGCCCGTTTCAGGTGCACGGTAGCGATAGGGCTTAACGTTCATGTTTTGACACAAATAATACGGGATGAATCGTCTGCCTGCTTTTAATTAAACATGTCGGACATCGTACTATAGTGTTAAGTATCACTAATCAGCAATAATTGTAGATTTAAGCCCAGTCGCAACCTTATGGGTGAATTTTTGAGATTCTGTAATTACGTATTGTTCGACGTGTTTAAGGGGCAGCAGACGTCCGGTTCTGAGTTCAGGGTGTCAAAAACTGCGAATTACAGATATTCACACAATTGCACCCGATGGGTGAGAAAATTTTTCTTCAGCTCCTAGACTATCTGGGTCAGATATTCTCAGGAAGACCACATTATACCTAACTTACTTTTTTGGAAATTGAAAGTCGTTCAGCATTCTACAATAACTTTTGATGATTAGGTATTGATTTTTGGTTAAGTATCTCAGGCATTTCTATCAATTTATAGCGATTTACGACCCCCCCCCCCCCTCCACCAAAAGGATAAATTGACGTTCTTCCTTTTTTCGAAAAATCAAATATTCTTCACATTTCTTCAAATAGTTTTCATGTCCCGCGTCATCACTTTATAACACCAACTTTCTGAGATTTTTGGTTTATTATTCTCAATAATGAACCTTTGGGAATCGAGTATGAACAAAAATTGCAACCCCCACTCCCCTCAAAACTTGATGAAGAGATCGACTGATTTCAAGCAATCATGTTCATGATACATTTCGCTGACAATTCGTACAGTTTCTTCAAATGGATGTTTCAGAGACAAACTCGACAACCTTCGTACTTTCCTCCACCTGTAATGAGTGGTCCCATTAGATTCGAGTCGTCAAGGTTCCACCGTAGGTAAGTAGCAATTCATCAATGATTCAAATCATTCCCTAAGCCCACACAAGTACGTTCGAGCAAGGAGATAAACTTGATGTTGTACGAGTAGACTGCGAGTGTTGGGCAAGTGTAGGTACATCCAGCCTCCCTGACTCCATCCCACAGGTCCTTACGACCCACGACCGAGCTTCCCTAATATAGTCATGCTTACGACGAGGTCAACAGCAACAGTAGGACAATCCCACAAAATAATGTGAGGATGTTTTAAATAATAATAATTATGATTGTACGGCCATTGGTAAACCGGTTGAAACTTGCAGAAAGAACTTGAAGCACCCATTGGTGATGAATAGTACCTGCCTCAACATCATAAATTCCTCAATGGAAGGGGCACAAAAGGGGCCTACCAAAGACCTGGACCGATAGACTACCACACCATCTGGCGGAAGACGTTGGAAGCATAGGAGTTCCTCCAACCGCCGCTAGATGGGGCACGGTGTATCGATTGCGTTGGAGAGACAGAAACCGATGAGAGACACAACAACGGCTGAGGGCATAATTATGCAAACCTCCGATCTAATGGGGGGTGTAAAATAGTTAAATATAGTACTCAAACAGATACTTGATTCTGATTTCACGTTGCTGTCCTATTGGAATGGCATAGGTGATTACTGTTTTTGCGAGATAACACTACCTATCGTAGGACTTTTCATAAGGAATTCTCTCTATGAAAATGCAGGTTTGTTAATCACCATTTAAATGTAAATTTTACAAAACGTGCAATTGGTGTATTTCCGAACATTTGGTGTATTTACCAGTCTTAAACCCTATTTAAACCTTAATTAAACCCTATTTAATAGGTTATTTGCTCAATATTTGAATAATGGGAAGGTGAGGGTTATTATGAATATTATCATACGCGACCTCTAAACTTCCAATTAGATCACTTTTGTGACTACAAATCTACAAAAACTTTGATTTCGCCAAAGCCAAATTATTAAGGCCAGACGACTACAGGTGATCAAACAAAACCCAGCTCAAATGAATTTTTGAAGAAAAATAAGCTACATACCAGATTTCAACAAAAATATGAACGAATGTAAGTATTTATTTTATGGGTCGTCGCTCCAGACGATATTTGGCCTTCGCTGCGAGATGGAAGATCATAATGGTTGTAATTACAAACGAATGGGGGTTCGAAGATGAACACTTTTTGAATACAACAAATATATAATTTTGAGTTTTTACGGGTCAAAAGAAAATCATTAAAAGAAGCTAAAAATAACGTAAAATTGCCTACTCCAATGTACACAAATATTTTTACGCAAAACCGACCAGTAGATGAGTTTTTGGCTAAAAATTGTTCGAATTCTGAATAAATTTGACCAAAAAAAATAAATATGAGGATGTAGCCATTGCAAATTCTGCCCCCCCCCCCCCCCCTCCAATACAACCCAGCCTACGGGCCTGGCTGGAGGGGGAAATTAAACACCTACAATTGATAATAATGAACTACTTATATGCAGTAGCGGTGTGTGGGGTTTGAAAACTGTAGGGGCACCAGACCACAACACAAAACCAACAGATCTGCCAACAAAATACCCCAAGGCAACAACACCCTTCCCTTATTTACTGATAAGAGTAATATTCAGCAAAGCTTAACTCTTTTAATCAACCTCTCTCTATCGTCATACGAAAACGTCGACAATTTCTACTGCAAATTAGCCACCGAATTCATGGGTTACAAAACTATAGTAAACTAAAATACAACAAAACAATGACCCATCGGCTGGTACCTACTTGAATGGAGAAGCTATTGACTAGAAGCTATGTAGTTATCTGTGTGTTGATACATATCAATCCACAAACAGCAAACAGGACAAAACGCACATAGGTACCACAAATAAAAATCTGTCATCGGAACCGGACCGAACACAAAACGCGCAAAATTTGACGCAAAAAAAATTGAAAACTGACAGACTCAACAGAGAAAGCGAATGTGATTCAGAGAAAACAAAAACAAATCGGAAGAAGAAGCATCTCGTATCGAGATGACAAACTGAATCGAAGGGATAAAATTGATTTTGAAATGAACGATTTTGGGGTTGAAATCAGATTCTGGGGCCAAGGCCCAAAGTGGGCGTGGCAAACAACATTTTTACTCGACTGAGCATGAGCGGACGGACCACTTTTATCGGCTGTCATGGGAACACCAGGTCCCAGGACCTACCTTTCAGTTTCAGGAGCCTAGGCTTCGATTTCGATTGCAGGACATCGATTACCGTCGCTTTATTCCGATAAAATGCTTGGTCTATGGAGCTAACATGAAGGAACCACCATGGACGCTCTACTAGAATATTGAATATCCATAGCCAGAGAAATCTGGCGAGTGGCTGTTGAATTTGTGAAAAATGCTAGGTAGGTACAGTGTACGGAGGGAAATTCAGATGCCAACTGAACAATGGTTGGTATTTTTTACTCCTAGTGTTTTTGGGTGCCGGGGCAGTGGCCCAAGTGGCCTTAAGGACGCAACGAACCTCCTTATATGAACACAAATGGAGACGAGAATTTATTTTGGGCTGCAGACCAACAAAGGAAGTCGGCTAAAACTTCCAAGTGCGAGGACCAAAGTGATGTCATGTGATGGGGAATCCAGAATATCCTGTATGTATTCAACGTACTGAGCATGTGGATATTTCCACACTAAGTATATCAACAGAAAACTGTACGCACTCACCTCTCGAATTGATTGAATCTAGCAAATCAAGTTGCACTTACCTGAAACAATTAATGATATTAGTACAAGGGAACCATTGAGGGTAAAGCACTTGTAATAGTCTTCAAGGTATCAATAATTATTAGTATAATAATTAGGTATAATTATTAGTATAATAACTAGGTATAATAATTAGTGTGATGAAGCGTCCAACTTCTTGCATTAGGTAACATTGTTTGGTTGAGCAATAAGGAACTCCACGACGTAAAAAAATACCTATACGTACTCTCACAGGAATACAACTAGAACACAGAAATAAGCTTATTTCCAAGTTTTGCTCGCGGGGTGTCTTAATACCCCTGAACGATTCCTCGATCGAAAAACCGTCTGCCAAGTCGGGTGAGCAGTATAGCTTCCTCACTAACTGTAACGTGGATATGGAATGTGCGTGGACTTCTATACGAAGCAGTTAGTTACAAAAAAAAAATGGATTGAGGCATTTGAGGCATGCGCAACGCTACCATTAACCCGACGGTGATGAAATTCATAGGGGACCGTCTAGGGGTGAACCCGGACAATCCCTGAAAATGCCACTAAAATTGGTCTAGCAGTTCTGGAGTTTCGCCTGTAACAACAAATTTCAGTTTTGCGCATGAGCAATGGCTATTACTGGTCCAATCACGACGAAATTTATAGGTAATCTTCTTGAAGCCACCCCCAACTACCCTCCGAATTTGAGCGAAATCGTTTGGAACTGAGAAATAGTTTTCATGAAATTCACATTTGCGCATGGGCACAAGCTACCATTGGTCCGACGGCAAGGAAATTCATAGGGGACCATCTAGGGGTAAGCCCGGACAATCCCTGAAAATTTCATCAAAATCGGACCATAATTTCGTATAGTTTTGCCCGGGACAAGGAACTGACCACTGTCAGACACGGAACCAAAATTATTCATAAAGCTTTGAAATTCCAGAAGCAAGTAGAAATTTTGATTTTGGAGGACAATTTTTTCTGACTTCTTGCATAAACAGTTCAAGGTAACGCAGGTAAGGTAACATTGCTAGTCCTGCATTAAAAACAACACTGATGAACACTGGTTAGGTATATAATATCTTATTTGTTCAACATACTAGGTACGCCAATAATAATATAAACAGAAAATTCTTATTGGAAGAGGTTTGGGTGAGAGGGCACCATGTACGCCAAGTAACTGACAGTGCTATCAATGGACGCATACAAGTAGGTACTTGAGGGTTCATCAACATGTTGGGGGATGGTGGTGACTGGTCACTGGTGGTACGTACATTTCGACAACAATTTCAATGGTCCTACGTGCAATTTCCTTTTCAACGTTCAACTGCTTTGTGTTTTGCGCATCGATTCCCTTTAATTCTCCGACAGCAAATGAAAAGATGTCGTGACTCAAACCATCATTTGCTGTCAATAACACACGATACTCTTTTGCGCTGTCAGCTCACCAACCCTTTCGCCTTATTTTCCCTGTCGAACGATCTCCATTATTTTCGTACCTTGAACTTGGTGTAATGCTTTATTAGCTAACCGAGCAGTGCACGATGTCGCCGCGCTGTACGAATTAGAAGGAAAACGATGGGGAAAATACGAAAAAGGCTCTTATCTTTTGAGAGGTTACCTAACACATACGAATTTAGTGAGACCATCGTGTTTCTCAACCAAACTGAAGTTTCTCCCTTACATTGCCGAACATAATAATTACTCTAATCTAAATTAGCTTGAAGAACCGTAGCAGTGGATAGCGATTTAATATTTATGGGTTATACTGTACCCTAAAACTAACGGCGTACCTAGTGTTGTATGTTAAAAAAATTCCAGTCATACAGCCTGGCTGTAAGAGCAAATTTTCAAAGAAACATTCGTGCTATTGTGTAAAAAGATAAAGGTAAAAGGTAAAATTGTATCATTTTAGTTTTTTGTGTAATTTAGCCATTTTCACCGATTATAGTCAGATTTGACCCACTTTTTTTGCGAAAAACATTTCTATCGTTGAAGTAGTCCCTCACCAAGTAGTGACTCACCATCCCACACAACGTCAGATGAATTAATATTGATTTTAGCCGTTTTTACTGATTTTTTACCTCTAAAAACTCAAATATGACCCCCTTAGAATTTTTGAAAATGCTCATCTTTGAAATCGTCCTTTTGTTTGGCAATACGAACATTTTGGCGAAATTTGGAATTTTTATCATGTACCCAAGGTCAGATATCGTCTTGAGTGACGCATAAATCTTGAGATGAATTCAGGATGCTCTGAAATGGATTTGCCTACAAAAGTTTCAAAAATTTATGTTCTGAAAATGTTGGACCAATCGCAATAGGCTTCACTTTCTTTGAAAATTCGCTAAAACCAACAAATGGAATGGGATGAATATTTACTTTTTAACCGACTTCAAAATGAGGAGGAGGTTCTCAATTCGAAAAAGTGGCCAGTAGTCACCCCACTTTACGGTAATGCATGCGTTACAGGGGACGCGCTTTTTGGTGATAATAATTGTTATGCTGAACACATGATTGTACATGATTTAAAGCCGATACAACAAAAGTTTTCAAGTCTGCGCCAAATTTCAACTACAAACCTCACACACAGGTTGATTTAATAACGTACAGATGGACGAAAAGAAACAAAATGTCGTAATTCCTATCGACGAATCTACAGACACACAGAACGTGGAATTTCGCTTTTATGACCTCAAAATCAGATTCGGCACCCTTGAAGACCCCCGTGAACCAATGGCAGCTCCTTCTCGCTTAGGGGAAGAAAGCCCTTGACGTCATCGATCTGAGGTGTCCTCAGGCAGGTGGAAGACCGTGACAAAACAAAAGGACCCGAATTTCAAGAATCGTTTTCGGAAGTTTATGCTAATCAGATACCTACCATTCATATTACATCTTTTTGGAAAGCTCTAATGATGACCTTCCATTCATGAAACTATATAAAATACGTTACGACAAACGGTGTTATTTACAACCTGCTAATATCCTACGACATCCATTCAACGAGGTATTTTAAGGTCCACGTTTGAAACGTTGGATATTTTCGCATGGGAGTAATGAGGGGGCCTGTTGCACTGCAAACGCCCTTCCGTTTGGTTCCGCTGACTTTTTCATGCTTTCCCAATTTCACTCTTCGTCGGGCGAGGGTGAGACCAGGTTGAGTGACGCAACCCTTGGCCAACTGCCCAAGACTCAGCTCTGAACCTCTGAAAAAGCTGCAATACAGCGGCAGCATAGGAAATCGATGTGACTATCCGACATCACAAAACCGCACTCCATTTTCGCCTAAATGAACCAAATCAAGATTAAAAAGTGGCCGAGGACATCATATTAGGTATCATCAAAGTTCATGAGGAGTTCACATTAGGTATCGTCAAAGAAAAGTTCATATTAGGTATCATCAAAGTTCATGAGGAGTTCATATTAGGTATCGTCAAAGAAAAGTTCATATTAGGTATCATCATTAGGTATCATGAGGAGTTCATATTAGGTATTAGGATGACGAGTATCATCATGTGTATTAGTATGACGTCATCATGATGAGGATCATCAGGTGTATTAGTATGACGTATTAGGATGACGAGTATCATCATTAGGTATTAGGTGTCAAAGAGGAGTTCATATTAGGTATCATCAAAGTTCATGAGGAGTTCATATTAGGTATCGTCAAAGAAAAGTTCATATTAGGTATCATCATTAGGTATCATGGGGAGTTCATATTAGGTATTAGGATGACGAGTATCATCATGTGTATTAGTATGACGTCATCATGATGACGATCATCAGGTGTATTAGTATGACGTATTAGGATGACGAGTATCATCATTAGGTATTAGGTGTCAAAGAGGAGTTCATATTAGGTATCATCAAAGTTCATGAGGAGTTCATATTAGGTATCGTCAAAGAAAAGTTCATATTAGGTATCATCATTAGGTATCATGAGGAGTTCATATTAGGTATCATCAAAGTTCATGAGGAGTTCATATTAGGTATCGTCAAAGAGAAGTTCATATTAGGTATCATCATTAGGTATCATGAGGAGTTCATATTATGTATTAGGATGACGAGTATCATCATGTGTATTAGTATGACGTCATCATGATGAGGATCATCAGGTGTATTAGTATGACGTATTAGGATGACGAGTATCATCATTAGGTATTAGGTGTCAAAGAGGAGTTCATATTAGGTATCATCAAAGTTCATGAGGAGTTCATATTAGGTATCGTCAAAGAGGAGTTCATATTAGGTATTATCATTAGGTATCATGAGGAGTTCATATTAGGTATCATCAAAGTTCATGAGGAGTTCATATTAGGTATCGTCAAAGAGAAGTTCATATTAGGTATCGTCAAAGAGAAGTTCATATTAGGTATCATCATTAGGTATCATGAGGAGTTCATATTATGTATTAGGATGACGAGTATCATCATGTGTATTAGTATGACGTCATCATGATGAGGATCATCAGGTGTATTAGTATGACGTATTAGGATGACGAGTATCATCATTAGGTATTAGGTGTCAAAGAGGACATCATATTAGGTATCATCAAAGTTCATGAGGAGTTCATATTAGGTATCGTCAAAGAGGAGTTCATATTAGGTATCATCATTAGGTATCATGAGGAGTTCATATTAGGTATCGTCAAAGAGACGAATCGAAACGGTTCCCTCCCTAAATTGTGTTCACGGAAAACAGAAAGATGATTTTCTATAGTTGAACAGACAGGTATAGAGGCAAGTAACTTATGCATTTGTAGCGCTCAGTCTCTGGCTGTGATTACCGTTTAGTGTAGGAAAAATAACTTGGTACATCAGAAAAAATTGGTACATTGATGAAACATGGTAGAAAAAGAAACAGAAACATGGCGGAAAAAATACGGTTCGTGGAACTGAAGTCTATACCAATTTAGGAGGGTTTTTGTTGTGGTGGGAGGGGGAAAGCCTTTCGAAAATTATACCGAACTCGATCACGACCAGCCGAAATAAAAATCTGAGCATTTCCCCCCTATTGTAGCATTTCGCACATATTTGGATTTAAACTGCCTTTTTCTCAAAAACTGTTAATCCTGACCGGCATGGGAGTGGTTTCATCCGATTCAGTATGCAAAAACGCATACCTACAACATACCTACCTACAGAGATGTTGGCTGTTTATTTATTGTTTCTTTCATATAAAATAATTGAAATAGCTATCTCTGGTGGTTTCCACCAATTTTGGCCCCCAAAACTCGAATAAACTACGCTCCTTTTTTTTTTAAATAAATTATCTCTGATCATTGATAGTACCATTTAATCGTCTTGATCCACCTGTTGACACTTTTTCCAGTGTTATTATACAAATTGATGGTGATTTCAAACGATTTCCCAGGTTTTTGACTCATAAAAAATCAATTTCGGGAGCTGAACATCTGGTAGAACCTCAATTTTCTATTCTTTGGTCAAAATCGACTTCATATTCGGTCTTCTCGTCCCCAAAAACATGAAAAACGATACCTTAAAAGCTCATGTTACAACATGTTGCTAAAACGCAAAAACGCTGCAAAGTCCTTGTCACATGGGTTTATTATTCTATTATTTTATTGGTCTACAGAAATGCTGGCTGTTCATTTATTGTTGCTTTCAAGTAAAATAATTGAAATATAGCTATTTCTGGTGGTTTCCACCAATTTTGGCCCCTAAAACTTGAATTAGGTATGTACGCTCCTTTTTTTTCAAATTATCTTTGATCATTGGTTGTGCCATTTAATCGTCTTTATCCACGTGTTGAAGCTTTCCCTAGTGCTATTCTACAAATTGATGTGATTTCAGACGATTTCGCAGGTTTTTGACTCATAAAAAATCAAA
The DNA here is from genome assembly GCA_954871275.1 of Leptopterna dolabrata. NCBI lineage: Eukaryota > Metazoa > Arthropoda > Insecta > Hemiptera > Miridae > Leptopterna > Leptopterna dolabrata. Next base: position 43,820,312 of record OX940981.1, read on the forward strand.
TTTGGGAGCTGAACATGTGGTACAACCTCAATTTTCCACTCCTTGGTCAAAATCGACTTCATATTCGGTCTTCTCGTCCACAAAAACATGGAAAACGATACCTCAAAAGCTCATTTTACTAACATGTTGCTAAAACACAACAACGGTCAATAATTATTATAGAAATTTGATCTAAGAAAGGTACATATTTGTAAAACATTTATACATTGATAACGTGTGCAGTTGTAAAACAGAAGTTAAAGATAATTGTGTTGCGAGGTCAATTGAAATCATTGAAAGAGTCGTTGAGTTGTCTTGATTCACTTGTTAAAACTACCTCCAGTGTTATTATACCAAGTTATGTTGATTTCAGCCACCTTCCAGGTTTCTGACTCACTACATTGATTTTGGGAGCTTAAACTTCGTAAAAATATCAATTCTTCACTCTTTGGACAAGATCAACTTCATAATCGGGCTTCTCGCTCGAAAAAAACATGCAAAACGATACCTCACAAGCTCGTGTACATTAAAACCTTTAAAAAACCATCGAAAAACCCTTTTTTACACCCATTTTTGAGCCATAACACCCCTTGGTGTATTCCGATCGGGCTGCCGAGCTTCGGAGCGCAACTAGGACCCAAGTGGAGCCTGTGTGAGGAAGAACGACGATTTTATACCAAAACTTAACGTAGGTACATTTAAGGCTGAAACTTCGTTAGAACCTCAATTTCCCCTCATTGGTCGAAATCCACTTCATATTCGGTCTTCTCGAGGAAAAAACATTGAAAACGATACCTCAAAAGCTCATGTTACTAACATGTTACCACAACACAAAACTACAGAAACGATGGCTGTTTATTTATTGTTTCTTTCATATAAAATAATTTAAATAGCTATTTCTGGTGGTTTCCACCAATTTTGGCCCCCAAAACACGAATTAGGTACGCTCCTTTTTTTTTTTTTTATAAATTATCTCTGATCATTGATAGTACCATTATTTAATCGTCTTGATCCACCTGTTGACACTTTTTCCAGTGTTATTCTATAAATTGATGGTGATTTAGGACGATTTCCCAGGTTTTTGACTCATAAAAAATCAATTTTGGGAGCTGAACATCTGGTACAACCTCAATTTTCCACTCCTTGGTCAAAATCGACTTCATATTCGGTCTCCTCGTCCCCAAAAACATGAAAAACGATACCTCAAAGGCTCATTTTACTAAACTGTTGCTAAAACGCAAAAAGTACCTATTTTTACACATATTTTCACTCATAACACCCCTGGGTATATTCCGATCGGGCTGAAAAGTTTCGGGACACAACTAGGGCCCAAAAGGAGCATGTGTGAAAAAAGAACGAATTTTTTAGACCAAAAATGAAGCCTGTACACGTGATACGGCGGACGGACATTGCATTTTTTGAATCTACGCACCTTGAAACGGAAAAGAAATAATTTTGAGGGGGTGTTATAAAAATTTTTTGCTGAGCGAATACATAGGTGTATTATTCACAGAATAATAAACCAAAAAATAGCTATTTCTGATGGTTTCCACCAATTGTGGCCCCCAAAACACAAATTAGGTAGGTACGATCTTTTTTTTTTCAAATTATCCATGATCATTGGTAGTGCCACTTAATCGTCTTGATCTACGTGTTGAAACTTTTCCTAGTGCTATTCTACAAATTGATGGTGATTTCAGACGATTTCGCAGGTTTTTGCCTCATAAAAAATCAATTTTGGGAGCTGAACATGTGGTACAACCTCAATTTTCCACTCCTTGGCCAAAATCGACCTCATATTCCATCTTCTCGTCCACAAAAACATGGAAAACGATACCTCAAAAGCTCATGTTACCAACATGTTGCTAAAACGCAAAAAGTACCTATTTTTACACACATTTTCACTCACAACACCCCTGGGTATATTCCGATCGGGCTGAAAAGTTTCGGGACACAACTAGGGCCCAAATGGAGCATGTGTGCGAAAGAACGACTTTTTTAGACCGAAAATGAAGCCTGTACACGTGATACGGCGGACGGCGGACGGACATTGCATTTTTTTAATCTACGCACCTTGAAACGGAAAAGAAAAAATTTTGAGGGGGTGTTATAAAAATTTTTTGCTGAGCGATTACATAGGTGTATTATTCAGAGAATAATAAACCAAAAGTACCTATTTTTATACACATTTTCACTAATAACACCCCTGGGTATATTCCGATCGGGCTGAAAAGTTTCGGGACACAACTAGGGCCCAAATGGAGCATGTGTGCGAAAGAACGAATTTTTTAGACCGAAAATGAAGCCTGTACACGTGATACGGCGGACGGCGTACGGCGGACGGACATTGCATTTTTGGAATCTACGTACCTTGAAACGGAAAAGAAAAAATTTTGAGGGGGTGTTATAAAAATTTTTTGCTGAGCGATTACATAGGTGTATTATTCACAGAATAATAAACCAAAAACGCTGCAAAGTCCTTGTCACATGGGTTTATTATTCTATTGGACATACCTACAGAAAGGTTGGCTGTTCATTTATTGTTTCTTTCATGCGTAATAATCGAAATAGCTATTTCTGATGGTTTCCATTAATTTTGGCCCCCAAAACACAAATTAGGTACGCTCTTTTTTTTTTAACTATCTTTGATCATTGGTAGTGCCATTTAATCGTCCTGAACCACGTCTTGACACTTTTTCCAGTGTTATTATACAAACTGATGGTGATTTCAGACGATTTCCCAGGTTTTTCACTCATAAAAAATCAATTTTGGGAGCTGAACATTTGGTGGAACTCAATTTTCCTCTCTTTGGTCAAAATCGACTTCATATTCGGTCTTCTCGTCCCCAAAAACATAGAAAACGATATCTCAGAAGCTCATGTTACCAATATGTTGCTAAAACGTAAAAAAGTACCTATTTTTACACACATTTTACTCATAACACCCCTGGGTATATTCCGATCGGGGTGAAAAGTTTCGGGACACAACTAGGGCCCAAATGGAGCATGTGTGCGAAAGAACGAATTTTTTAGACCAAAAATGAAGCCTGTACACGTGATACGGCGTACGGCGGACGGACATTGCATTTTTGGAATCTACGCACCTTGAAACGGAAAAGAAAAAATTTTGAGGGGGTGGTATAAAAATATTTTGCTGAGCGAATACATAGGTGTATTATTCACAGAATAATAAACCAAAACTAATGAAAAAGAAACACAAGTCCACCTGAACCTTGAAAATAGCGTTTGTCAGAGAAAATGACTGTAGTCGAATATTTCAACCTTTCCGGACACGTTTTTCAGCATTTCAACAACAGTCAACCTTACCAGGTTAACCTACCGACTTGGCGATGGTGTACATACCAATTCAGTAAGCAAAAACCTTCCGAAAATGACATCAAACTCGATCACGACTAGCCGAAATACAAATACAATATATTTTCCCCCTATTTTTTGCGTTTCACGCAAGACTTTTGGACTTGAATTTAGCATTTTTCCCGAAAACGGTTAACCCTACCGGCATGAAAGTGGTTTCATACGATTCAGAAATCCATTCAAAAACGATACCCCACTCGATCGAAACAAGTAAAACAGAAATTAAGGATATTTTCCCCCTCCTAAATTTGTAGACTCAGTTCTGCAAAGCTCAAGCCGAAAGAGATTTTTCCACAGTACTTTATTAACGTACTAATTTATTCTGATGTAAGTAGATTTTTCGTCTATTTTTCTTACACTATTGATAATTTGACCATCAGGGAAATCTGGCACAAAATCTAGGCTGAAAAAGAGCTAAACTTCTGGTCACCACTGACGATCGATTCAGAAAACCTAATGCATTTAGGATTTAGTAATTATACCGGGAGTTACAGTCAAAGTTTTGTAGAGATTTTATCCAAAACCCCTCACTTTACGATGTTTTGGCAAATCAAGATCAATGTTGTTCGACTTCTAGCATACAATTCGGAAGAGCATTCAAACAACATACACTTTTCTAGAAACAGCATTTTACATGACTGAAAACTCGAAGTGGAGACAGAATTCGATCTGTCCGAAACATTCCAGATTTGGCTCTTCTTTTATTGAATTTCCTACTCCAAATCATCACAGTTTTGTTGCTGGGCAGTGGGCGGTCTTCAGGAAGACTTCACCTTTCATCGCTCACCACTATATAGGGTACTCTTCACCTCAGCTTCCCAATGGTACAATATAAATTTATTTCGACTACTTATCTTATCTTCATTAGAATGGATTGATGCTGAGGGGGGAACTTGAAAAGTCTAGGGTTTACTTGAAAATTACACGGTACGGTTAATCGAATGTCGAACGCCTAAAAAAGCTGTTAATTTTCCCCCTGTGAACCAACAATAACGGACACGAGACGTTCAAAATCGAATTTTTAGCTAGGTATCGAATTTTTAGTGTGCTGTAATACAATCGATTCAGAAACTAGGTATATTGCCTTTAGGATTATACAAACTTTACAATATTATGAGGTGGTAAAAATCAAACTGTTAGCGAATTTTCTAGGATCGCTCCGAGAAATAAAGGTGGACCAGTTGAGGCCTTTTTGGGAGGGAGAGTAAGGATTCATAACAGTATATGAGTACATTACAAAAAAAACCACAGTCATGCAGCATGGCTATAAGAGCGAATTTTCGAAGAAATAACTGATTTTATGTAAAATATGATGTTTGGGATATCCCATTCAAATATGGGCAATCTTAAACTTATTGGGTAATTATAGGTAGTCAAGTATGACGCTATTCGGTTAATTCGGTATGCATGAAATATGAGCATACTTAACAAATTTTTTGTTCCATTTTTTGCCGAGTAACACCTCGGTTTGTAGATTTTCCAACGCTGAACACGATGGTGAAGTCAGAATTGCGATATCCCATTCCGTTATCAGATTAGAGCAGACGAACCAGGAAGAACATCTCAAGAAATAACCGCGTTCCTTCATCTTCAAAGTGCTCCAGTTTGAGAACTGAATGAGATATCGCAATTCTGATTTCACCATCGTGTTCAGCGTACAAAAACATTTAAAATGAGGTGTCACTTGTCAGACTGTTTCATTTTGGGAATTTATGGGTAATTTCCCCCCCCCCCCCCCCTAAAACTCCCCCTTAGAGTGACCCGATTCTGCCCATCTATGAACTTAGCCTGTCGATTGCCAAGACAGATTTTTCGTGCAAATTTGAACTTTTTATCTCAATTCTTTCGAGAGTTATCGTCTGGAATCACACACACACACACACACACACACACACACACACACACACACACACACACACACACACACACACACACACGCACGCACGCACGCACGCACACACACACACACACACACACACACACACACACACACACACACACACACACACACACACACACACACACACAATATTTTTGGTGTCTTTCGGCAGTGAATTCAGGATGGTATGAAACGGATTTTGGTATAAAAATCTTTCGGAAATTCGAGTTTTAAAATTTTTGGACCGAGAACAATAGCTTCCTTTTCTTCGAAAATTCGCTAAAAGGCGCAAACCCCAAGTGCAGCACTTAGCGAGTAAGTTTCTATTGTAAGAAGGAATAAGGAATTGTTGCAGTTGGCGAGATAATATTAAGAGAGTAATGCGTCCACTGAATCATTCCACGGCGGCATTCTGAACTCATATCACGTTGTTATCTTGGAAAGGACGTTCCTTGGAGAGCATGATAATATATATCCGGTGAGTTCTTCATCCGAACAACAAACTGAACATAAACGAGCAGTATTCCCTACCCCCTTCAGCAATAACCTGCCTCCCCGTCCAAATATAGAAATTCAAGCTTCATTATTACAAGCTTCAAATTACACTTCAATGAGAAACCAAATTCTTCAAAATTTTAATGAGCGGATTTGACTACAATCTTGTTTATAGATCAGAATTTCCAACCGGGGAATGTCAGAGTTGGAATGTAATGCTGTCTCACCTCCATGGACAAAATAATTTTTTTTTTTTCTATTCTTGCACGAAAAAAATTAGCCATTCCATCTGATTTTTTCAAACACGAAGGAATTTCTCCAATATTTTCCTTTGTCGAATTTTAAAAACCTCGTAGTTTTTATATAATAATAATAATAATAATAGTAATACTACTACTACTAATAATAATAATAGAATGTCAGGTACCTATGTAAGAAATAATATACAGGGTGACGACCCCCATCTGAAGCACCGCAGAACTTCAGGGATCGATTCTCAAACTAATTTGAACAACTTCCCCTCGAAAATTTTGTTCGGAAAAAGTTTCGTTTCGAGTTATATCAATTTTGTGATCCCCCCCCTCCCATGTTTAGACCATATAATTATCACTAAAATGGCCTTAACTTACAAAGTAAAATTAAAAATGAGTACACCGCTTCTCAATGTGGCCAGATCTGGCAAGTGTCTTCGAATGCCTCATGAAGGGTTTCTTCATTCGGTATTGGGCATAGGTACTTTCGAAATCCTTTGTTAAAATTTATAATACTTTTCATTCACAAATCTTAAACACGATATCAGCAGCTTGCATTGGTACTTTATTTCAATCTAACGCCCAGTCGTCCAGTGGGTCGAAGGTGCTAAGCCCTAACTCATGTGTTATTTATGTCGAAAAATCGCCTTTTCATAAGTCAAAATGAATTAGGGGTAGATATGTAGCGTTTCTTAATTTTGAATGTCCAATTATTTTTAAATTGTCAACCTACAATAAAGTAACTTTAAAATACATTTTATAACCAATGTAATTTCCAAGTAAAAAAAAAAGAAAGAAAAACTGACAATAAGATTCATTGAATAATGGGTTAATGATTATAATGGAAATGCGCGTTTGTTACAATTACAACACAATTGTCTACAACTTATTTATACTTATTTATAATTTTTCTCAAGTTTATCCCTTTTCCACTGTGCAGGATATGTAGTCAAATATGGTTCAGCTGTCAACTGTAAACGTTGATTGACCACTAACCTACAATAAGAATTGATGAGGGGCGAGGGGGGCGTAACTTCTGGAACACAAGTGAGAACCACTGATAAGAACAGAAGTGTTATCCGGGGGGGTTCGACTACCCTGTTCTTGGCCCCTCTTTAAATTTCTTGCTCATTACAACGTTAAAATATACAACTATCACAACGCACAGTGAATAACAAAGCAATAATGACTGACGATAGAACGTAGACAGCCATCTTTCATTTCCCAGAGCACGCATGTTTTCGTCCACCTAATTACATTCCGAACCGGACGGTGCTCTTGAAAAACCGGCTGCGCTCATTAGCGCTCCCTCAGCTCGTTGGCGACCAACCCGCTTGTGCCTCAATATAAAATCAGAGCTGCCCTGTCACACCCTACGCGTGGGTTTCTGGTTCTGTCTCCGCGGACAAGGAAAGAGGACCTGACTATTCCGAAAAACAACCGAAAGCCTCAATGTAAAGCTCCGGTTTGGAGACTGCCACACAATACTTCCATGCTCTTCATAATGGTATGGATACAAGTTTGGCGGCAGCGGCCGACCACTGGCAGCCCATTTCGGTCAAAATCCGTAAACTTGCACAAAAACCCCCACTTTCGAACACTTTCTGAACCACACCAAAGTCATTTAGCTAGTAAACCTAGAAAATCCCGTTGACATATTTTTTTTTTTGCTGTCAATTAGCCAAATCAAATGCGATCAAGTTCAAAATCAATAGGCATGGTTTAGGCGTCCTAACGGACATTTTCATACCAAACCGTACCAATTTTGGTCCATTTTTACGGATCGTAACTCCAAAACACATCATAACTCCCTCATTTTTCCACCTCGTTCTCATATCAAACTGAAGAGTTTAACGAGCTGAACAAACCCAAAAAGAAAATCTGAAGAAGACCTTATTTTGAGAAAGTTATGACCATTTGAAATTCCAACATACGTACGAACATGCAGAGCTACACCAAGCGGAAAACCGTCTAAAAAATCGTTTTGAGCACTCCTGAACAAGATTCCATGGTTTTCTAGAACAACTATTTTTGACGATTTTTTGAAGGTTTTGACTTCCATTCCTATAGGTATACCTAATAGGAACATGGACGAAAAAGGAAGATGCGCTTCAGAACTCGTTATTTACCTACTGGAATTCCTCAAATCCTGATACAAGACGAATTTACCAACCCTTCCCGACTACCTTGCCAGTTTTCATCCGTTGCCCTTCATAAAATCCCGAGGCTTGAAAAGGTCGGTGGCAAAGAACTGCTTCCTCCGAAAACATGCACAAGCGAACCTTTTCATTCCACATTAGGCTAGGTTATACACAATAACTGCTTTACTTCAACAACCATTTGGTTTTATAAACAATATAAATGTTGGCTTATCCTCCTCAACTGGGAGCTCTCCAAATTATACCTACTTCAAACGAGTTTCACCTTGTTTTTGGCTGCGTGGTTAGACACGCATTACTAAACGGCTATATTGTTGTAATGACGTCAACTGCATCCCTTAAAATAAACGTTTCATTGATGTTACCGAGAACGAAAAGGGACCATCAGATGCCATAGAATAATAATCAAGGGGCCTGTCATATTAACAGCTAATTACTATTTAAATCGAGAGTCCAGTGAGGTTTGTGTGATGTTCAGATAGGACACTCACCGATCTCACGAGATCGAAAGGTCAAAATCACAAAATTCTGACTCAAGGCATTTGATTAATTATTTTCAATAATGAACGTTGGAATCGAGCATGAAAGAAATTTTTTAACGGATTTTAACGGAATTTAAGTAGAGTTGGTTATTCTGTGATATTAGGTACATATTTCATTAGAACAATGACGGCTCCTTTTGGATTTTGTTGATAGGTACTTTCGTAACTTGAACAAAAGTTATGCTTCGTGAATAACAACAAACAATAATTAATGACTGAATTACTGAATCCTGCGCATTTTTATGAAACTGTAATTACCGGGCCGGCTCCAGTACTCGATTTAGGGCTTTGCTGGCGGAAGCTCAAGAGTAAGGTACGTACTAACTACAGAAAATAGTGATATACGCAGAAGGGGCATCTATAAAGGTAAATAATAAACCGCCGTGTAATAATTTGCAGCATTTTAAAACGATGAAATCTGAAAGAGCCTTCCGAATCCGCTAATTTTTCCACTGTCCAGCACTAAAGTTGGTATATACTTGGTTGCGTCTGAGCTATTTGAAGAGAAGGGTTGGGTTCATAATAAAAATTTGCGATGTAATCCAAACAAGCAATCCGAATTTCGTGAGCATTGCACTTGCACCAATTTCTCTCGAACTTCTCTTCCACTTGATCAATAAAAATCCAGAACGTCACATGACGTGATATACGCGCCTGGATGTCTCCCTCCTTCGGAAAGTGAGTCGTTCCGTTGTCTGCCCCCTCGATACTAATGTCCAAACTCTGTGGGGTGCCCACATGTCGCGGAGCATACCGAGACCATCAATACTGACATGTTTACTTTAACCCCCGACCCTCCTACATACGTAACACATACAACGTACGCCCTTACCCGACATTTGGTATCCCCCAGCCCTCTTCTGGTGAAATCCTCATTGATTTCCCCATTTCGGCTCAACCGGTTTGGTTGGGCTTCCAAAACTTGTAGGGCTGTGCTGGAGTGTGTTTCTTTTGAAGGTTTATCGACCGTTTCTAAAGCACTTGTGTGACAGAACGTGATGAGTTTCGTGTGACTCATGTCGAATGGTTGCAGTAAATCAGGGTCTGTAATGAACGGAACGCTTTCTTCGAGTCCCTTCCCCTAGCCCCAATTCAAACTGAACACATCTGAAATCACAATCTAATCTCGAAGATGAGTTCACATAATATATTATATGGGTGATGCAGCGCGCTAACTCGCACAATGATCTGAAATGAATTCAACGAATATGAAGTTGCTGTCGAAGTTCAACTTCATTGTGTGGGAAGTTAGAAACTGGCACATCATAACCCAGTGGAAGGCGCTGTTTGTGCTTTAGCAACTGGTTGACAAAATGGCGAGCGAATAAACCACATTTTCTCGGCTTTCACGAAAAACACTGAATCATGGACATGTTTCTGAATGCACGAATTGACTGCATTTCCACATTCAATGTTTTTGTGAAAACGTTGTTTAAATTTTTAGTGGCGAAGGTGGGTGGATGGAATAACTTATCATTCCTACTCACCAGTTCTATAGAGGCTCAATTTCTAATTTCATCCTCGTAGGTCAAAACTGGAGAGAAACTAGCCTCAGGGCTCACTCAGCTGATTAGGTGAGGTCCTCTCCTCGTCATTCCTTATCACCAGCCCTACAGAGGCTCCATTTCGAATTCCATCGTCCTAGGTCAAAACAGGAGTGAAATTAGCCTCAGGGCTCACTGAGCTGATTAGATAAGGTCCTCACCCCGTCATTCCTTATCGCCAGTCCTACAGAGGCTCCATTTCGAATTTCATCGCCCAAGGTCAAAACAGGAGTGAAACCAGCTGATTAGGTAAGGTCCTCTCCTCGTCATTCTTAATCACCAGCCCTACAGAGGCTCAATTTCAAATTTCATCCTCGTAGGTCAAAACCGGAGTGAAACTAACCTCAGGGCTCACTCAGCTGATTAGGTAAGGTCCTCTCCTCGTCATTCTTAATCAGCAGCCTTACAGAGGCTCAATTTCGAATTTCGTCGTCCTAAGGTCAAAACAGGAGTGAAACTAGCCTCAGGGCTCTCAGCTGATTAGGTAAGGTCCTCTCTCCTCGTCATTCTTAATCACCAGCCCTACAGAGGCTCCATTTCGAATTTCTCGGCCTAGGTCAAACCAGGAATGAAATTAGCCTCAGGGCTCACTCAGCTTATTAGGTAAGGTCCTCTCCTCGTCATTCTTAATCACCAGCCCTACAGAGGCTCCATTTCGAATTTCTCGGCCTAGGTCAAACCAGGAATGAAATTAGCCTCAGGGCTCACTCAGCTGATTAGGTAAGGTCCTCTCCTCGTCATTCTTAATCACCAGCCCTACAGACGCTCAATTTCGAATTTCATCCTCGTAGGTCAAAACAGGAGATAAACTAGCCTCAGGGCTCACTCAGCTTATTAGGTAAGGTCCTCTCCTCGTCATTCTTAATCAGCAGCCTTACAGAGGCTCAATTTCGAATTTCGTCGTCCTAAGGTCAAAACAGGAGTGAAACTAGCCTCAGGGCTCTCAGCTGATTAGGTAAGGTCCTCTCCTCGTCATTCCTAATCACCATTCCTACAAAGGCTCCATTTCGAATTTCTCGTCCTAGGTCAATAAAGGAATGAAATTAGCATCAGGGCTCACTCAGCTTATTAGGTAAGGTCCTCTCCTCGTCATTCTTAATCACCAGCCCTACAGAGGCTCCATTTCGAATTTCTCGGCCTAGGTCAAACCAGGAATGAAATTAGCCTCAGGGCTCACTCAGCTGATTAGGTAAGGTCCTCTCCTCGTCATTCTCGAGGGGAGTCAGTCCGAAAAACAGTGTTTTTTTTCAAACGCCTCTGCCTTGCTTAAAACGCGGTAGAAATTTAAAATTGGTTATAATATCGATAGTTTAGATGTTGATGAAGAAAAAAAAATCAAAATAGGTCAAATAGGTATGTAGGTTATCTAAACTTAGGCATCATTTTGCGTTTATGTTCCTTTTTCTACGAAACTACCGTCCGATTTCAATGGGTTTTTTTCGTTGCATTTGCCTTACCTAGGTCTATCAACAGAAATGGGATTTTCAGTTTTCAACAACGTTATCTTATTTTTTTTCAAGAAATAAAAATTCAGGTTTTTGGTAGCTGCCATTTTTCCAACCACAAACTCTTCAAATCAAAATTATGCAAAAATCCCATGCCTAACGATGCGTTAGCAACGTACGAAACAAACGAAAAAATCAGAACCAAAATCGGTCAAATAGGTATCACAGAAAAATGTAGTTTCGAGAAAAACGCGTTTTTCTGAAGAAGAACATTTTTTGGGCTTGCATCACCATGGCCACTCATTCTAGCTTGGCTGTCTAAATACAACGGGGAGAGGAATAAGGGATTACAATAAGGGGTTATAGTTGTTTATTGCTTCTTTTTCTGTTAAATGACATAATATTCAAGTTAGTTTGACATCAAAATATCCACATTTTTTTTCAACGTGAAAGTGAAAATACCAGTCTTTACTAGTGATAAGCGATTTTACGAATATGCCGCGTTCTAATCGGATTTTCAAGAAGAGAGTGAAAGTGGCGAGAAGGGTAGTTATTCCCGATGAAAATGCATCGCCTTCAACGAGTTCTGGGACTCCTTCATCCTGTTCGTCGAAATCTTCGAAGCGGTCCCCGAAGGTCATCAACCTTGAAGAGTACGATGGGTACTCTAACAGGTCAACTTTGAGCTCCGTTTTCTTAGGCTTCCACACTCGGAATCATCAAGTTGTATATACCAAATTGTTCAGAATTGAGTGGAGAATTATAAAAATTAAAAAAAAAAATTGAATTTTTCTTTCTTCCGGACTGACCCCTTAATCACCAGCCCTACAGAGCCTCCATTTCAAATTTCATCCTCGTAGGTCAAAACAGGAATGGAACTACCTTCTGGGCTCACTCAGCTGATTATGACGGGGGGGGGGGGGGGGGGGGAATTCCTCGTCATTCTTAAGTCACCAGTCCTGCAGAAGCTCCACTTCGAATTTCGTCCTCGTAGGTCAAACAGGAATGAAACTAATTAGCTCATTTTTTGATGCCGGAATTTTTGGATGTTGTTTGGACCTAGCAACTTATTGTACCTACCTACCTAGCTAATATTCTTTATCGGTACCACGTTACACTTTTTGTGTCGGAAATTTCGGACTGTCCCCCAGCCAAAAACACATCCATGTAAAAAGATTTAAAAAAATCTTATGATCGCAATAACGCTGTGCGGAATATATTCATCGTGTCAATGACGGCTATCATATTATTTTGAGCTTTTGTATGACTTGCAGTTTTGACACCCCCTGGTATGACTTTTCTTTACAACAGGCTATCAAAAGGAAAATCAACTGAATACCAGCATCTCTCTCTCATTTCCTTATCAACGATCTTCAAATAAACGGGTATGTCTGTAGTTTCAATATTGAAGCTAGCATTCCTACATTTAAAAATGGATAGACTGGCGCCTGACATACCAAGGACAGTATGAGGAGGGACAAGTAGAATTCAACTTGAATGAGACCTGACCTTTTACGGCATGAAAACACACCATTCGAATGACTCATTCAACTCAAGATCGTTCGAACCAACATTTTAGTGCGAAGATCTGCTATAAATTTGCAGGCCACCTATAGCCAATGCTAGACGAAAGTAATTTGACTGAGCGTCACAGGCCATTAAATTTTATAGGACTACTAAGCACTACTGACACTCCATATTTGTCGAACACACTCCATATTTGCCAGTTTACTTGTACTACAGCGGCATCTGCCGGTCTGTTTCTTCAGCACAAAACGACGTTCCAATAAGGGAAATGTGAGGTTCAATACAAATCGCCTGACCGGCTAAGTGCCTGGTGGTACCCACTAGTTGGACCATCTGATGCGCTACTGCCTTAAACAAATGGGTGAAGCATGAGTTTGATTCTTCATTAGTAGTTCGAGAGTAAGGCGTAAGGCGTTAAGGCGTTAAGTGAGTAAGGCGGCTCCACACATGCGGTACTTGCCAAGTACCGAGTAACTCGGTGACTCGCCAAGTTACTTGGCGAGTGACGAGCTCCTTGCTCCACACATTCGTGGATCGTCCCGCGCAAGACTCGCCTCGGGAAAGAGGCGAGTCACTCGCAGTTGCTCGCGAGCCAAGGTAAATGATGGACGACGAATTAATTGCAGGCAATTTATTTTATTTTTGTAATTATAATTGTAATTTACTATGGAATTAACAGTCGCCTGGGTCGCAGTTGGTTTCATTTGAGAATATATTGTGTTGAAAAATTAAAATAATACCAATTTTAAAAAAAATTGATGTTTCGATGTATCGAAACATCGATATTATTTCTCCGATGTTTCTTGAGGAAAAAACATCGATGTGCAAACATCGATGTTTTCTTCATCGATACCCATCCCTAAAGAGAACTAACTATGTGGATCACTACTAGACAGTGAAGGGACAGAGGGTGATGTGATTCACAGAAAAATACCTCGACCATCGGCCCCTTGAGACCCGCATGAATGTGTGGAGCGGGGCAGTTACTCGCTACTTGGCGCGTACTTGTCTCCTTTGAAGCGGGGAAAAAACCGACACTGGACGGAGCCTCCCCAAGTACGGTTACTCGTGACTCGGCGAGTACCGAGTAACCCATCCACACTACTAGGAAATCGGCAAGTATCGACTCGGTACTTGACGATTACCGCATGTGTGGAGCGGCCTTTAAATTGAATACTTTTGCTTTATGGCTTTGTAATGATTAATCCTGCAATCCACATCCTTTCTTTCAATCGTCACCTTTGTTTTCCATCGATCTTTTGAATCTGTGTCCCAAGGCCGTAGGATCAGCGACCAGTCAAAGAGTTGGCGGAGCCAACTTGATCTCCATTCAGGTCAATATTCTCGCATGACTCGGAGTTATTTCTCGCAAAACAACCGCACTCACGACACTCGCTGAAAAACACTGACGCCCTTCAAAGTAAAACTTCTTAGTGGAATGAGGTTTTCGTGACTCGCTAATATTGGCTTCTAATTCCCAACTTTTCAACACTTGGGCCCCTAAAACCAGACCACCATCTGTTGCTCCCGCGAAAACAACTGTTGATATCGCATGCGTTGAAGTCGTTCACCTCTATTTGGCGTACTTGCCCATACACCCTGAGCCTCTATATCCAGCAAAGGATAGAACACCCAGAAAAGCTATGCATCTGTAATATCTACTATATTTGAAGAGCTTCTGTGAACAAACATCAACAAAACATCTCCACGTTTTTCTGCATTCTTTTCCACCATCGTGCCGCCAGGAAATGCACAGTTAGGTATTTTCTGACATTCCAAATCCCTACAGGTATATTCAAACCAAACAGCGGTTTAGATGCGATGTCCGGATGTCACTGTGGCCAACGTAGCATCACACCAACAGCCCCTCAGGTCTGTTTGACTGGTGGAGAAGGAATTATAAAACAGCAAGGTTGGAGGCAATGCTGAGGCTAACGGCTCACTTCGGTCACGGATTACCCTCAGTGCGTAACGCATTTTATCGTTCTATTATTCGGAGCTAATAACCCAAACTCATGATTCCATAACATGACGCGGAGAGATGTTACTTTGGAATCCTTCTGAGCCTCCCATGCTTTTTACAATCGCAATAGGCAGTCAAAACAAGGTCGTAATTGAACATTTTGATAGCTCGATGCAGGAAGTGCGTGTGTATCTACTCATAAAATGCATCGTATGAAAACCACAGTCATGCAGCATGGCTATAAGAGCGAATTTTCGAAGTTTTCGGCATCTTCCTCCTCCGCCTAAAATTTTCTGAAAATTAATTTTCGGCCAATGTTTTCCCAACTTGATACCATACAAAATTAAAACAGGAGTAGTTTTACGCAAAGTAAAATTTGGGGTGGAAGGAGGGGGAGGGGGAAATCAAAAATGTTTTGAATACCAGAAGAGTAGGTATTGGGTAGGTACGTAACAAATTTTTTGTTCCATTTTTTGCCGAGTAACACCTCGGTTTGTAGATTTTCCAACGCTGAACACGATGGTGGTCAGAATTGCGATATCCCATTCCGTTATCAGATTAGAGCAGACGAACCAGGAAGAACATCTCAAGAAATAACCACGTTCCTTCATCTTCAAAGTGCTCCAGTTTGAGAATGGAATGAGATATCGCAATTCTGATTTCACCATCGTGTTCAGCGTACAAAAACCTTTAAAATGAGGTGTCACTTGTCAGACTTTTTCATTTTGGGAATTTATGGGTAATTTTCCCCCCCTAAAACTCCCCAAAACTCCCCCTTAGAGTGACCCGATTCTGCCCATCTTCGAACTTAGCCTGTCGATTGCCAAGACAGATTTTTCGTGCAAATTTGAACTTTTTATCTCAATTCTTTCGAGAGTTATCGTCTGGAATGACACATACATATATAAATATATATATAAATATATAAATATACATATAAATATATAAATATTAATTGCTATGCAATTTTAACGCCGGGGGTCATGTGAAAAAAATGTCCTGTCACAATATCCTGTCACAAAAACGCGTCACGCAAAGAGGAATGTGATGAAGATGAGCACAAAGAGGAATGTGATAAAGATGAGCACAAAGAGGAATATGATAAAGATGAGCACAAAGAGGAACGTGATAAAGATGAGCACAAAGAGGAATGTGATCAAGATGAGCACAAAGAGGAATGTGATAAAGAATTACCAACGTTATCTTTGTTACCTATGAATAACTAGTTACCTACATTTCATGGTAACGGGCGCCGCTTGGCATTTTTTAATGTGTTTCTATGGAAATTGGCCCCGTATTGGCAACGGCTCGTTTGAATTTGCATAGCAAATTCTCCTTTGTTATACGACGTATAAGAACACATCCTTCGGGGGTGAGGAACGGCGAAGCCGTTCCGAGGGGGCGGAGCCCCCTTTGGGGGTCCAGGGGGCTTGCCCCCTGGCGAGGCCCGAAGGGCCGAGTATATATATATATATACATATAATTTTTGGTGTCTTTCGGCAGGGAATTCAGGATGGTCTGAAACGGATTTTGGTATAAAAATCTTTCGGAAATTCGAGTTTTAAAAATTTTGGACCGAGAACAATAGCTTCCTTTTCTTCGAAAATTCGCTAAAAATACACGCGTTTGTGTGGAATAATAAACAACCAACAGCCCATATAGAAACCCATCCCATTCTACCTACTAAATCCTACATGGATCGTACACATTCAAACATAATTCTGTAGACATGAAAGCCAGAGTCTTTTCTTCACCCGGATGGAACCAATACGTATACTGGCAAGTCCGATCCGCAAAAATATATTTTTTAACATCAACATTAGTGAGGCATACTGAAGAAGGTAACGAAGGCCGTAACAGTCATCTCGATATTATACAAGAACCGACGTTTTGATGGGTTTGGGGTGTCATCTAGTTGATTACCACTTTATCGAATCCCATAGGACAATGATCTCTCCTAGTCTATAATTGACACGTTCGCAGATTCTTAATGGGAGAGATTTCCTAATTTAGATTATCCTGAGGAGCCTGGCAGCGCCTGATAGTTGACATCCGACGTTTCCAACATGTCGCCAGATGTTGTTTGTCGAGTGATCAATAATTTACCTCCAGATCTCGGTAGGCAGACGTTCAGCTATATTCAAATACTTGGGGAAAACCATTCATACCAAAGTAACCCACGGATTCCCAACGATTTTGGCAATTTCAAACGATTGGAACACAAATGCGTAGGAATGCATGAATCAAAATCACTGCCGCTACTCCTTCCTCCATTGTACAGCATAGCAGGACGGACACCGCCACTTCTTGGATAGTAGTACTGGGGGCCTATTCACTAAGCCAAAGAGACATCTCTTTCAGGTCCGACTCTCTCTTTGGGCCAAATAGATTTTTATAGTATCCATGACAGGGTTATTCAGTAACTTTTCAAGGAGAGAGTTGGCGGCCATCTTGGCATTCTCGATCTCTTTCAGAGAGACACCTAATTAGGTGTCTTCCCTCGAAAGAGAGAGTCTATTTCTCGTTTGTTTCACAGTGATCGTGTAATATCCTCCTTCATCCGCAACCACATCGGTACTTTTGATCATGTATTCTTTCATTTCATAAAGGTAAGTCAATTTAAATTAAAAATATATACATAATCATTGATTCATGAGTAAAAACGTCCAAGTACGGGTTGAGGTAGGTACCTACCTACCTAAGAGGTTCATTAGGTGTAGATATAACACAAGCATTAAAAGCCCCCTAATTCGACTTTTTCTGTTTATAATTGAGACTTTTTTCAATTTCATTTAAACTTTTATCCGATTCGTGAGTAAAAACGTCCAAGTATGGATTAAGGTAGGTAGGTACCCATTGAATAGGTATAACTAAGAAATGCGTTCATTATTAAGGAATTGAACTCCCGGGGGCACAAACATCTCGCACTTCATGGATACTATGGTATTTTCGTGTATTAGGATCCATATCTCTTTCTCAAGGTCTCTGGAGCTATTCTGTAAAATAGATGAACCGGGGAGACATTGGAAGAGACTGTCTCCCAGGGGAGACTATCTCTCGCGGGAGATTTTCAAAATAGATAATCTCTTTCCACTGTCTATTTTAGTGAATAGGCCCCCAGAACTTCCACATTTTAAAGTAAAAACCACATTTAACAAAAACTAATGTCTAGTCCAAATGAGAAATAGTTGTATCATGTTGTATCAATAGTTGTATGTTGTTTTCAAGAGACAGGCCAAGTTATTATTATATTGAACAAAAAATTTCTTTTCTTTTATAAATATTGTTTCCTTTTATGTTTAGTTGCTAGTTATTAATCCTTGTAAATTGGGCAATGTTTGCCCGTATATTAATAATAAATATCATCTAAGTGTCTACTTTAAAATAGAAAAATGAAAAAAATAAGTGGGTATTCCCAATTTTTTGAGACCTCAAACTGAGAATATGCAATCAAACATCTACTGAGCCTCTCGATCAAAAATGTTCGAGTTTGCCCTCTTCATAAGAAACCCTCACGATTGCCCTGTACTGGAATGTCTCATTCCTATGCAATGTGTATTATAGTATTTTATCATACTCCAATCCATGCTCGGCTGGACGCTTATTAGTAGTTTGGCGGGAGAACAAAGCTCTTAGTCATATTATCGCCTGAAGGCCAGGAAAAGAACGTGAGTCAGCGGGTGCACATGTCGTCTGCTCTGCCACCGCGATACCCTCGACAATACCGGATGTCGCTACTTTCATTTTTCAATCGTTTAGGGCCACCACACCGGCCTTCGATCGTTACGGTAAATTATCTAGGGGAGCATTCAGAAAGACAAGAACGAAAGGTGTGTGTGTGTGTGTGTGTGGTAAAATTACAACCGACACATGATCTTACTCAGGGTTCTTTCCGTAAGAAACCAACCACAATCGCGACGATTCGTCATATTATCTAATTCTGTAAAGGGCTGCAACCTTACAACGCTCGGAAATCCTGTAGATCGACACATAATGAGCGTCCAGTCATGAAATGAGCGAATTTTCGAAGTTGGTTATCTATATAGCTATTTGCGATGGGTTTTACCAGACCCCAAAAAAATAGGAGGAGGTTCTCAGTTCGACCTGTTTCTAGGCATGTTATTTATCTATGTTTGTCCAGCGATTAATCCGGAAATACTGGACCGATTTCGATGAATCTTTTAGCGAATTTTCGAAGAAAAGGAAGCTATTGTTCTCGGTCCAAAATTTTTAAAACTCGAATTTCCGAAAGATTTTTATACCAAAATCCGTTTCAGACCATCCTGAATTCATTGCCGAAAGACACCAAAAATTATATGTATATATATATTTATATATGTATGTGTCATTCCAGACGATAACTCTCGAAAGAATTGAGATAAAAAGTTCAAATTTGCACGAAAAATCTGTCTTGGCAATCGACAGGCTAAGTTCGAAGATGGGCAGAATCGGGTCACTCTAAGGGGGAGTTTTGGGGAGTTTTAGGGGGGGGAAATTACCCATAAATTCCCAAAATGAAAAAGTCTGACAAGTGACACCTCATTTTAAAGGTTTTTGTACGCTGAACACGATGGTGAAATCAGAATTGCGATATCTCATTCCATTCTCAAACTGGAGCACTTTGAAGATGAAGGAACGTGGTTATTTCTTGAGATGTTCTTCCTGGTTCGTCTGCTCTAATCTGATAACGGAATGGGATATCGCAATTCTGACCACCATCGTGTTCAGCGTTGGAAAATCTACAAACCGAGGTGTTACTCGGCAAAAAATGGAACAAAAAATTTGTTACGTACCTACCCAATACCTACTCTTCTGGTATTCAAAACATTTTTGATTTCCCCCTCCCCCTCCTTCCACCCCAAATTTTTCTTTGCGTAAAACTACTCCTGTTTTAATTTTGTATGGTATCAAGTCGGGAAAACATTGGCCGAAAGTAAATTTTCAGAAAAGTTTAGGCGGAGGAGGAAGATGCCGAAAACTTCGAAAATTCGCTCTTATAGCCATGCTGCATGACTGTGGTTTTTTTTCTAATGAAAGAGGAACATTCCCCGGTGGTCTCATTAGTTCAGCAAGTAGAAAAGTAGTACTGCGCCTGTACTAGGCCAGTTATACTCTTCGATTTCTAGTGCTCTGGCAGACATTGCACGATTTGACGACAGAAACCAGCCTGCAAAAGACAGTGGATGCCTAGTAATAACGGTGTCAGTACTGAGCTAGTAAGGGGTCACTATTGGCGCTCACGTAGAAAAGCGTAGGTAATAAAAGCAAATTTATTTTTTAAACCCCTACTTCAAAAAACGCAATAAAAGTAAGTATTTTTTTTAAACTGATTTCAACAAAGCTGTATAAAACTAAAAAGTAAAGAACAGTTGTTATGCTGAACAAACTTGATTTATTCAAAGCCAATTCAACAAATTTTTGAAGTCGGCGCCAATTTTCAACTGAAATGTATAAAAACCAAGGGATACATTATAAAGGCTGTGCGGGGTTTTTGTTAAAATTTTGCGCAGACTTCAAAACTTTTGTTTTAAGTATCGGCTTTGAATAAGTTACATTTGTTCAGCATAAAAATTATTCTTTACTATTTAGTTTTATACAGCTTTTTCAAGTCTGGCTTTTGCTTCCTCACTACCGAGGGTAGGGAAGCCTTAGATTCGTGACTGAGTAAAAAAAAAAATATGTCTTCCAAAATGAAAATTTCCACTTCCATTTTTGAGTTTCAGACATCGAGGAACATTTTTGGTTCCGTGTCTGTCTGTGGTAAT
Organism: Leptopterna dolabrata; assembly: GCA_954871275.1. Taxonomy (NCBI): domain Eukaryota; kingdom Metazoa; phylum Arthropoda; class Insecta; order Hemiptera; family Miridae; genus Leptopterna; species Leptopterna dolabrata. The sequence goes on from OX940981.1 coordinate 43,841,236, forward strand.
TCCTTGTAACGCCCAAAACTACCCGAAATGGGCTGGAATTTGGAGGGTAGATGCGGGTTGCGTCACAGACGGTCCCATACTAAAAAAATTGAAAAGTACGGTAACTTTCGGCTGCGCATGCGCAAAAGTGAAATACTTGAAAAGCTCATAACTTCTACGCTAAATACCGTTGAACTGAGTTCAAACTTAGAGGGTCGATCAGGAATAATACTTTGATAAGTAGTTCCAAATGAATTTCATTGGAATCGTACAGTAACTTTCGTCTGCGCATGCGCGAACAAGAAATTAATGTTGACCATTTCCTTGTAACGCCTCTAACTACGCGAAAAACAGTCGTACAGAGCTGAAATTTTGAGGGTGCACGCGGGTTGGATCGCAAATAGTCCCGTTTCAAAATCATGGAAATCGTTTCGTCTGCGCAAGCGCAAACGTGAAATACTTGAAACGACCGTAACTAAATATCGTTGAAATGAGCTCAGATTTGGAGGTTCGATCAAGAATAATTCTTTGATAGTTCCATAAGCATTTCATTCTTCTGCGCATGCGCGAACATGAAATGTTTCCTTGTAACGCCTCTAACTACGCGAAAGATAGTAGTAGAGCTGAAATTTTGAGGGTACACGTGAGTTGGATCGCAGATGGTTCCGTATCAAAATGAACCTACCCAACTATTCTATACGTTCATGTGATTCAAGTGAGGAAGCTATAGTGCCTACTCGAATTGGCAGACGTTTTAGGTCTAAACTTAGAACTAAGTTTTTAGTTATAAACTTTTTTTAGAGATTTTTTTTAATCACAAAAAATCGAATTTGACCCATCTCATGCCTGTTGTTCCCTTGGCCCATGCATCATAGAAAATTTGCTAAAAACGCTGCCAAGTCCTTGTCACATGGGTTTATTATTCTATTGGACATATCTACAGAAATGTTGGCTGTTCATTTCTTGTTTCTTTCGTATAAAATCATTGAAATAGCTATTTCTGGTGGTTTCCACCAATTTTGGCCCCCAAAACACGAATTAGGTACGCTCCTTTTTTGGTTTATTATTCTGTGAATAATACACGTATGTATTCGCTCAGCAAAAAATTTTATAACACCCCCTCAAACTTTTTTCTTTTCCGTTTCAAGGTGCGTAGATTCCAAAAATGCAATGTCCGTCCGCCGTACGCCGTATCACGTGTACAGGCTACATTTTTGGTCTACAAAATTCGTTCTGTCGCACACATGCTCCATTTGGGCCCTAGTTGTGTCCCGAAACTTTTCAGCCCGATCGGAATATACCCAGGGGTGTTATGAGTGAAAATGTGTGTAAAAATAGGTACTTTTTGCGTTTTAGCAACATGTTAGTAATATGTGCTTGTGAGGTATCGTTTTCCATATTTTTGGGACGAGAAGACCGAATATGAAGTCGATATTGACCAAAGAGTGGAAAATTGAGTTCTAGCAAATGTTCAGCTCTCAAAATTGATTTTTTATGAGTGAAAAACCAGGGAAATCGTCTGAAATCACCATCAGTTTGTATAAAAACACTGGAAAAAGGGTCAACACATGGATCAAGACGATTAAATGGCACTATCAATGATCAAAGATAGTTATTTAAAAAAAAAAATGAGCTTACCTAATTTGTTTTAGGGGCCAAAATTAATTAAAACCATCAGATATAGCAATTTCGATTATTACGCATGCAGCCAACATGTCTGTAGGTATGTCCAATATAATAATAAACCCATGTGACAAGGACTTTGCAGCGTTTTTCAAATTATCTTTGATCATTGATAGTACCATTTAGTTGTCTTGAACCACTGTTGACACTTTTTCTAGTGTTAAGTACAAATTGATGGTGATTTCAGACGATTTCCCAGGTTTTTGACTCATAAAAATCAATTTCGAGAGCTGAACATCTGGTAGAACCTCAACTTTCCACTCCGGTCAAAATCGACTTCATATTCGGTCTTCTCGTCCCCAAAAACTTGGAAAACGATACCTCAAAAGCTCATTTTACTAACATGTTACTAAAACACAACAAGTACCTATTTTTACACACATTTTCACTCATAACACCGCTGGGTATATTCCGATCGGGCTGAAAAGTTTCGGGACACAACTAGGGCCCAAATGGAGCATGTGTGCGAAAGAACGAATTTTTTAGACCGAAAATGAAGCCGGTACACGTGATACGGCGGACGGACATTGCATTTTTGGAATCTACGCACCTTGAAACGGAAAAGAAAAATTTTTGAGGGGGTGTTATAAAATTTTTTTGCTGAGCGAATACATAGGTGTATTATTCACAGAATAATAAACCAAAAACTTATGATTCTCGACTTCGCTTTGTTCATAACACATCTAGGTAAATACAGAATAACGAGGTTCAATGAGCTTAGTGCATTCATCTCCATAAAGCTAACTATTAAAACAATTTTCTCGCATCCCACGCAATAAAACTCGCACGGCTCATTGTTTTGAGGAAAATCACGAGACCGCAACGAGTAGGCATTTCACGACCCGGAACTCAGGATGAGTCCATTCCCCCGAAGGTTTGGTGTAGTCTGGGAGATGAGAACATCGGAAACGAAGGACCTCCTACTCGCTCAAGAAGGAGGGAAAGCAACCTCTGTGAAGACGAGCGGAGCGCGGAAACACCAGTGAACTTGGCGAGAAGGTAATCTGGTGGCTATAACCGGTGAGAACTGGTTTGATCCAAGATCTCAAGCCTCCCTTGGGACCTCAGGTAGGTCCTGAGTGAGGACGGAACAGCTGTTCTCATCGGATATGTGCAGATGCGTATTGAAAAGGTGATTTCAAAGTGGGCACATGTCAACGAGTAAACCACCTTGTTCAGAGGTAGCATTGTTAGAACGATGACACAAATTTAATAAAAACGGAAGTCGTACTCCTGTCGAACATACGCGAAAAACTGGCGGACAATTATAACACTTTAGTATGTACGTTCAACAGAACAGGCGTACGAGTACCTACATTGAAATGCACAGGTACCATACCTACAAGGCACACAACGTATAAAAGACCTTCCAAGAACCAACCATGGCGCTCAGTGTAGTGAGTGAATTACATCATCATGATTCATTCACACTACCCAGAAAAATTATAGATAATAACCTATGTTTAATAAATTAAACATGGATAATTACTGAGCTACCTAACTACTAATCAGATGACTTCAAACAGGTGGTCCATACTTATAACTCTCAGCAGATGGTTCGAGTAGGAAGGTGTCATAGGCAGGAGATAATCAATATAATAATTATAATTATGATTACACATTATTAAAATCAACGAACCAGTATTAACAACGATCTAGTATTATTTTAGCAACAACTTGCAGTTTCGAGATAACATGGTCGTGTGCTCACTATGCTATTAGGCCTTGTCTAACCAGCATTATGTAGTGGTTTACTTCTCGTTGATTAAGAGTACATTACATTAATATTATACAACATAACTCGAGTTGTTCAATACATTTCAACCACAAACTGGCAAAAACAAAAAACAAAGGAAACGAAGGCTCGCTTCATTATGCTTTGTTATATCGATTTTAACCTGTAGTTTGTTTACAAAAAAATGCATGATGAGGGACTTACTTGCTGGAGTTACGAGAAAGGTTCATTCCTTGGAAGGTTCCAGTAGAAGTCATTGTGATGAGTTGGTTGTAGAAATACCGAAAAAACGGGGAAAAACTGATTGGGAAAAAGGTTGAAGATTTTCTATGAGCAACTGCGGAACGAGCTCAAGATGAACCTAACACGGAACAAGCAGCCAAGAATGAAACTGAAATCGCGAACCCGCGTATTTTGTTCTCGACAGCTTTTCTCCTATTGGCCGAAGAGTTCCCGCCAATAATGCTTTCCTCTGATTCGTTGATAGAAAAGGGTCGATAGTTTGAATTTCACTCAGAAAATACCAGTACTTTCATAGATTTGACCGTATTTCCACGCCGATTTCATATTTTAAGCACATGTGAAACTTACGTTTTCAACATCTGTAGTGGAAAAATATGAAGCATGAACTGTAGTGGAAAATATGAACTTTATTTCACGTTTCAGAGAGCAAACTTGCTTCGGTGATTTAGACACCACTGACATTTCCATTCGCCATCTTCCTTACCCCCTTATCACTAAACTGCTGATAACATCACAAATCGGGAATTTTTTACGTGGGGGATATCACAATTTCCCTTCCCAATTTCACTGGCATTTGGCACGGCCGATGATAGCCTCAGTGTTTTCACATCCCGGAAAATCTGGTGGCATGCAGTTCTGACGAAGTTATTTTTCTACAAACCAAAATCCCCCAAATTCGCCCGGTCTCTACTCGAAATAAGGTCAGTGGCCTCCACACGAATTTACTCTTCCAATCTTTTTCAGTCTGTTTCACGTATGTTCTCTCGTCACTTCTAGGTCACGTGTTTATCTGCTGTCAGTTTTATAAGGGTATTTTTCTTTCCAAGGCCGTCCTCAGCGGTTCAACTTCACCGGGGTGTCCATTCATGTAAAGTATTTTCCTGTACTCTTATTTTGTTGTAGGGTTTATTCCTTCGAGGGTTCGTAAAAAGTCGATCTACTTCCAATCATGCTGTTCAAACTCCCAGTGTCGGCCTTGGCTCGACGTTCGTTTTCCGTCTCGAGGGCGGCAGCAGCTAAGAATATGACGGTTCGAGATGCTCTGAATTCTGCTATGGACGAAGAAATGGAACGCGATGAGAAGGTGAGAGTAGTGGCTTATCTCCAGAGACGTCAACTTTATGGTGTTATTTTTTTCACTTCATGACATTTATTCTACGACATTTTTGATGTTTATTTTCTCATTTCATGACGTTTATTCCAAAAAATTTGCCATTTTATGGTGTTTAAAAAAAGTATGACATTATCATCTAATCATTTTTGATCTAAGAAGGATGATATATTAATATTAATATTGTACAACTATTCATTGCATATTCACAAAATTTATTATTTATTATTTACAACATTTACATTACATAGATACGTTATTCAATCTTCAAAATTATCAATATTATCTTTAAAAAATACAATTAAATGTTGTTCGATGTTCCCGATTGTCAAGTTCGTACGCTGGTCGGTCAGGAGCGTTTTAAATAGCGAAAACGAGCGCTCGAAGTCAGCTGAAGAGATAGGAGCGAATTTCATGCATGAAACCTCCTTTTCGCCCCAGCCCATATTTTTGGTTCGAAGTGCCTTACCTTGGCCTGAGACTCAACTGGCTCTGAACTGTCAAAAACGTCGATTTCATGACAAAATAAAAACAATATTATTACAGAATAGCGAAAAACGCCTATTTTATGATGTTTACCCCCGAAACGGCTATTTTATGACAAAATCATATGACATAATCAAATATGACATTTTTACGTCTCTGCTTATCTCTGTGAAAGTGAAGTTGGACTCGCATTACGTCATTACTGACGATAAATTAATAGATGGTCGGGTCAGCTACAAGTAGGGTTACCATAACCCCCTCCCAAAAAGAGCATATCCTTCGGTTTAAAATACATACATTTTACATAATTATATACAGGTCATGTTAGGTCGTTTTATGAATTGGTACATGAAATCACCAAAGAATTTAATGTGACAATAAAAATAAGAGTTTATTAGGTCAGTTAACTTTTTTCACTCAGCTTTGTTGTTGACGTTGTGGAATTTTGTATAACTACATTTGAACTGAATCAGTTGAACTGATCAGTAAAACAAGCGTTTTATTAATAGTTCAAATGGAGTTGAGTAGGAGAAGAAAAAATCTTTTTCGAATTCCATTTGTCAAACACAGTTCACAACGAGTAGGTAAGGTGAGTCGGGGCAAGTGCGCACCAAAAAACGCTGCAAAGTCCTTGTCACATGGGTTTATTATTCTATTGGACATGCCTGCAGAAATGTTGGCTGTTCATTTCAGTTGAAGTAATTGAAATAGCTATTTCTGATGGTTTCCACCATTTCTGGCCTCTAAAACACGAATTAGGTAGGTACGCTCCTTTTTTAGCATGGAACATGCTTTAGCCTTGGACTAACTAAAGCTGGGCATTCACGGTCCGATTTTTCATCCAACTAGTAGGAATAGTAGTCGGATCTATTTTCACCACTCACGCTCCAACTTGATTTCCAACTAGCGATCCAACTTCAGTCCTCGTTCTGCTTTCGTCGCGAAAACTGGTCATTGTGAGCCGAACAAAATAAAATGTATCGGGTGCAGGCCACGCAATTTGCTTTAAAAAAACGAAAAATAGCAGCATTGTGCGTTTTGGCCGCATCATTTAAAAAATAAAAAAAAAAGGTTTGGGTCAAGAAGTTGTTTGAAGATCGCGTGAACTACTGTGACGCGAAGTTGCTAAACATCGTCGATGAGGACGATTATAAAAATTACCTCAGAATGGGCAACTCCACATTCACGCTTTTACTTGAAAAAGTTGGCCCATTCATTATTAAAAAAGATACAATCATGCGTGATAGTGTAAGTGCTGAAGAACGCCTTGTAGCAACTTTACGGTCCCATAGGCAGGCACTCTCTCTGTAAACTTCAATAAATTCAGAAGTTCCTTCTGTGTTCATTCTGATGAGCGGAAAAAAACCCCGAGAGCAAAATTATAGAACCATCTGCGAGGAAGGTCGCACTCATACTGGTTGAAGTTTGATCCGACAGCCCCATTCACGTTCCAACTCCGTCGGATGTTGGATGTTGGACTTTCTTGTTGGGCCTCTGAATGCTCCGACTCGTCCGACTAGACTTCCAACAATCCAACAACCCCATTCACACTCCGATATCGGATCCAACATCGGATGTCGGATGACAAATTGGATGAAAAATCGGACCGTGAATGCCCAGCTTAACCGAAAAATGTCACGCGGGATGGGTGACGCGGGATGGGTAACGCGGAAGTGGAACGAAATTTTAACGATGATTTTCACGTACAACCGAGTAGTTGCTAGGGAAATGAAACTTCTTTCATTTTCATCGGACAAAAATCGTTTTCCATTCGTTGGAAAGCTCTTGATTTATCACGAATTTATTTCGTATTTGTTCTTGGTATTTATTTCGTAGTTCCATACTATAACTATATAAACGGATGTTATAATTGGATAGTAAACAATGACGCTTGTTTGGTTGTCACTTGGTTGTATCCTGGTGACGAAGTGAAATCATAACAGTGTGGCTACAGAAGCATGTTTAGCAGTGAAGCAGGGTTCTCATCCATCCGGAAAGCTATCCGGAAAGTGCGTACGAGCAGCTGATTGGTTGGACATCAGCTGGGGAGGGGGAATATTCTTTCCGGAGAAGCACTTTTGAAGCGAACTGTACGCATCTGATTTTTCAGATATTTTCCGCTCTGCATCTGCGCAGTTCACTACTGCGCATACAGAATGGCGTCGGCAACCGAAACAGCTGTGGGAGGAAGCGCGGGAAACGAGTTGTCAGCCAAAATTCCGGATGGTTATGAACGCCTTCCCAACTTCCGCGATTCCCCTCCATCCCTTCCACTGCTTTTCACTAGCTTCCCCTATCCGTATTTCCAGACGGCTCCGGATGGATGTGAACCCTGCTTAAAAGTAAACTACAAACAGAATAAAAAGCGCAGCTAAAGCATGTTCCATGTCTCTTGAATTTTAGCCGTAGGCTCTAAGCAGTAAGCATCCGGGCGTCCAGGGGGTTTTGGGGGAGGTGAAGCCTGTACACGTGATACGGCGGACGGACATTGCATTTTGGTTTATTATTCTGTGAATAATACACCTACCTATGTATTCGCTCGTCAAAAAATTTTTAAAACACCCCCTCAAATTTTTTTCTTTTCCGTTTCAAGATGCGTAGATTCCAAAAATGCAATGTCCGTCCGCCGTACGCCGTATCACGTGTACCGGCTTCATTTTCGGTCTAAAAAATTCGTTCTTTCGCACACATGCTCCATTTGGGCCCTAGTTGTGTCCCGAAACTTTTCAGCCCGATCGGAATATACCCAGGGGTGTTATGAGTGAAAATGTGTGTAAAAATAGGTACTTTTGGTTTATTATTCTCTGAATAATACACCTATGTAATCGCTCAGCAAAAAATTTTTATAACCCCCCCTCAAACTTTTTTCTTTTCCGTTTCAAGGTGCGTAGATTCAAAAAATGCAATGTCCGTCCGCCGTACGCCGTCCGCCGTATCACGTGTACAGGCTTCATTTTCGGTCTAAAAAAGTCGTTCTTTCGCACACATGCTCCATTTGGGCCCTAGTTGTGTCCCGAAACTTTTCAGCCCGATCGGAATATTCCCAGGGGTGTTGTGAGTGAAAATGTGTGTAAAAATAGGTACTTTTTGCGTTTTAGCAACATGTTGGTAACATGAGCTTTTGAGGTATCGTTTTCCATGTTTTTGGGGACGAGAAGATCGAATATGAGGTCGATTTTGGCCAAGGAGTGGAAAATTGAGGTTGTACCAGATGTTCAGCTCCCAAAATTGATTTTGTATGAGTCAAAAACCTGCGAAATCGTCTAAAATCACCATCAGTTTGTAGAATAACACTAGAAAAAGTGTCAACACGTGGATCAAGACGATTAAATGGCACTATCAATGATCAAAGTTAATTTGAAAAAAAATACACTGCCAAGGTGATGGCACAGGAGCTTCCTCGTCACAATCAGAGTGACCCATTATAAAATAGAACAGACTCGGAAGCAAAATAACATAACATTACATTACATTACATTACATTACATAACATTACATAACGTTAAATATACATTACATAACATTACATTACATAACGTAACATTACATAACATTACGTGAAATATACATATTATACATAACATGACTTCCATAATACATTACGTCCATTATACATAACTAGCCTGACCGCTCGCTTCGCTCGCTATCCGAGATTCGCTGTACGCAGTATCGTGGAACCAACAAACGACGGAAAAATCCCATACCCTACCGGGTATTTGTGCCCAATTTTATCAAAATCCGTCAAGCCATTCAGGAGTTGACCATGGTCGACCATAGTTCCGCTATGGTCAGGGAATTAAAAATGCGAGGTTGCACAACTTGGGAGCCTACTGGATATTCGTGCCAAATTTGGTCGATATCCGTTGAGCAATTCGGGATTCGACCATGGAGGGGCCCATGGATGCGCTATGGTCGACCGCGGGGGTAGTCCGAAGGGTCGATCGTAGATAGAATTTCACGTAGATTACGAATACGCGATAAAAAATAGGGGTTACCATTTCAATTAACGAAGTTGACCATGGTCGACCATAGTTCCGCTATGGTCAGGGAATTAAAAATGCGAAGTCGCACAACTTGGGAGCCTACTGGATATTCGTGCCAAATTTGGTTGATATCCGTCAAGCCATTCAGGAGTTGACCATGGTCGACCATAGTTCCGCTATGGTCAGGGAATTGAAAATGCGACGTTGCACAACTTGGGAGCCTACTGGATATTCGTGCCAAATTTGGTCGATATCCGTCGAGCCGTTTGGCCGTGCATAGAAGGACAGACAGACAGACAGAGCGCATGCGCAGGGCGAACCGCTGGCTCTATCATGTTGAAATTTATATGGGACCTCAATGGGCCCTACCCGCTTAATCCCTGAGAATTACATTGAAAATGGGTGAAATCTTTGGTTACTACGGCTGTAACAAGAAAATTGAATCTATTTCACGCCAGCGCATGCGCAGAGCGCACCGAGGGTCCGATCATGCTGAAATTCATACTGGAACTCACTAGGCCTTGTCCAAACAACCCTTGAAAATTTGAGCGAAATTGAATCAAAATTGTGAAAGTTATGCGTGTTTGTTGAATTTAACGTTAGCGCATGCGCAGGCCGTACCGCTGGATTAATCATGTTGAAATTTGTATGGGACCTCAAGGGGCCTTATCCGCACCATCCCTCAAAATTTGAGCTGAATCAATTCAAAATCGTGGAAGTTATGGCTGTAACAAGGAAATGCGGACAGACCCACAGACCGACAGACGCGGAACCAAATTTGTTCAGTAGGCTTTGACACGCAAAATGCAAGTGGAAATTTTGATTTCTGAAGACAACAATTTTTTGGCTCACGAAAGTGAACACAAGGCTTCCGCTGCTTCGCAGACTCTGAAGCAAAAAAAGATCGTACCTACCTACCTAATTTGTGTTTTGGGGGCCAAAATTGTTGGAAACCATCAGAAATAGCTATTTCAATTATTTCACATGAAACAAACAATAAATGTACAGCCAACATTTCTGTAGAATAATAAACCCCTTGTGACAAGGACTTTGCAGCGTTTTTGTGTTTTAGTAACGATTTAGTAACATGACCTTTTGAGGAATCGTTTTCCATGTTTTTGGGGACGACAAGACCGAATATGAAGTCGATTTTGACCAAAGAGTGGAAAATAGAGGTTCTACCAAATGTTCAGCTCCCAAAATTGATTTTTTATGAGTGAAAAACCTGGGAAATCGTCTGAAATCACCATAAATTTGTATAACAACACTAGAAGTAGTATCAAAACGTGGATCAAGACGATTAAATGGCACTATCAATGATCAAAGATAAATTGAAAAAAAAGGAGCGTAGTACCTAATTCGTGTTTTAGGGGCCAAAAATGGTGGAAAACATCAGAAATAGCTATTTCAATTATTTCACATGAAATAAACAATAAATGAACAGCCAGCATTTCTGTAGGTATGTCCAGTAGAATAATAAACCCATGTGACAAGGACTTTGCAGCGTTTTTGGAATCTACGCACCTTGAAACGGAAAAGAAAAAATTTTGAGGGGGTGTTATAAAAACTTTTTGCTGAACGAATACATAGGTGTATTATTCACAGAATAATAAACCAAAAATTTTGAGGGGGGTGTTATAAAAATTTTTTGCTGAGCGAATACATAGGTGTATTATTCACAGAATAATAAACCAAAAGAATAGTATACAAAATTATGGGGCCGGGAAGAGAATAGATACCTACTGTAAAAACGCTGCAAAGTCCTTGTCACATGGGTTTATTATTCTACTGGACATACCTGCAGAAATTTTGGCTGCTCATTTATTGTTTCTTTCACTTGCAGTAATTGAAATGGTTAAATGGTTAGTGGTGAAATGGGTCTGATGGTTTCCACCAAATTTGACCCCTCAAAAACACAAATTACGCTCCTTTTTTCCAATTAGCTTTGATCTTTGCCATTTAATCGTCTTGATTCACCTGTTGACACTTTTTCTATTGTTATTATACAAATTGATGATGATTTCAGGCAATTTCCCAGGTTTTTGACTCATAAAAAAATGAATTTTGGAAGCTGAACCTTCGTTAGAACCTCAATTTTCCACTCTGTGGTCAAAATCGATTTCATATTCGGTCTTTTCGTCCCAAAAAACATGGAAAACGATACCTCAGAAGCTCATGTTACTAAAACACAAAAAATACCTATTTTATACCCATTTTTCACTCATAACACCCTTGGGTATATTCCGATCGGGCTGCAAAGTTTCGGGACACAACTAGGGCCCAAATGGAGCCTGTGTGCGAAAGAAGACATTTTTTAGACCGAAAATGAAGCCGGTATGCATGATAAGGCTTACGGCGGACGGAAATTTCATTTTCTGAATCTACGAACCTTGAACCGCAAAAGAAAAAATTTTGAGGGGGTGTTATACAAATTTTTTGCTGAGTGTATCTGGTAACCCTAGCTACAAGGCCGTACTATTTACCTACTCGTTCTAGGTATGCTTTTTTGGTGCGTAAAAATATGCTGTTGCCTTCAAAACTACGTACCTACCTACTAATGTACCATTCCATCGCTAATTTAACCGTTAGATTATTTTCTGATTTTACAAAAAAATATAATAATTGCATTATGATAACATCATTGTTAGAGTACCTAACACAAAAATGAAAAACACGAGAGTACAAATATGGAAAGATGTCTTCTCAAGAGGTAAGAAGCCTTAGCCTAGTTCTAAAGCCCAACTGCCATTCTGGCCCAGATAAATTCGTATTGGGCTATGTAGATAATATGTTACGTAGCTGTCATAAATGTCTCTAATCACTTAGATATCAATTTTTAGTGACCTAAGCACACCAAAGTTCCATATTTTTCTAGAATTCATTGATATATTTATGACAGTGCTCAATACACACACTGTTATATCATTCTAAAATTATGCCTCGCAAAGTTGCTGAGTTCAGGTGCAATCCACAGACCTACACAGCCTCGTATTTTTGTGGTTCCTAGATAGGTACACCAGTCTTATGTTGATCGCGGTGTAGGTTTGTGTGTTTTCATTAAATGTTGCCATTTCTAGGTGATCCTACTTGGCGAGGAAGTTGCCCAGTACGATGGGGCCTACAAAGTCTCTCGGGGCCTGTGGAAGAAATATGGGGACAAAAGAATAATCGACACGCCCATCACGGAAATGGGATTCACTGGCATTGCCGTCGGTGCCGCCATGGCTGGCCTCAAGCCGATCTGCGAGTTCATGACGTTCAACTTCTCGATGCAGGCTATTGATCAGATCATCAACTCGGCCGCAAAGACGTTTTATATGTCTGCTGGAGCCATTAACGTCCCTGTAGTATTTAGGTATGTTGAAACTCCTTCTCTAGGATCCATCCTGACTTATTAGTATAAACCAGCCCGATTATCCAGTCTTCTGCTCAAAATCTCTCTTCACCAGCATTAAACACCACTTTGTATATCATTGAGTAATGTAAACTATAACTGGCTAACTATTGGGATATAATTATTACAGTCGATAAAACTGCTGCCTACATGAATACCGCAGCACTTGACAAATAGAAGAGAAATAGATACTGACAGCGCACCACCAGTTCTAAAAATGCAGCATGCCTACGTTAGCATTAGGGAATCACACTTGGCAAACCAATCCCAAGTAGGTAGGATATGCCCTTTGTGTTTACATAAGTTGAACGTCTAGTACAACTGTGAACCCATATGTGCCGCCAGGAGCCTGGAGAGCTGTAGGCCCCTACAGACGATCCTTCCCTTCCGTCCTCAGGCAGTTTGCTACAGACGTTCCTTCCTCGTGGAACGTGTGTAGCGACTCCCCTTTCCTCGCTTCCTCTTTTCCCCTCTATCGTACACTGTTGCCTATCGTAGGGAATTTTTTACCTAATATCTGGGAAATTATTTCACGAGAACGTCAAGATTAATCAAGACTTTTGCTTCCTCACTACCGGAAGGTGGGAAGCCTTGGATTTGTGATTGAGTAAACAAAATTTATGTCCTCCAGAATGAAAATTTCCATTTCCATTTTGCGTTTCAGACATCAAGGAACATTCTTGGTTCTGCGTCTCTCTGTGGTCAATTCCTTGTAACGCCCCTAGCTACCCGAAATAATGGTCGAAACGGGCTGAAATTTGGAGGGTAGGTGGTGGTTGGGTCACAGATGGTCCCATACCAAAATCATTGAAAAATTACTGTAACTTTCGTCTGCGCATGCGCAAACATGAAATACTTGAAACGCCTGTAACAACCTTAAATATCGTTGAAATGAGTTCAGCCTTGGAGGGTCGGTCAGGAATAATACTTCGATAGTTCCATCCATATGAATTTCATTGGACTCGTACTGCAACTTTCGTCTGCACATGCACGAATTGTTTCCGTTCAAGGTTTCTAACAACGTGTAAAATAGTCGTAGAGAGCCGAAATTTTGAGGGTACAAGGGGGTTGGATCGCGGATGGTCCCTTATAAAAATCATGAATGGATAAGCCATCTGTCCACTTAACCTACCCAACTATTCTATGCGTTTATGTGATTCAAGTGAGGAAACGCGCGCGTACACACACACACACACCAACAAACTGTAAGTAGGGGAGAGAAGCAGGGAAAGAAAGGAAGCAAGGAAAGAACGAGTGGCTACAGGACTAGAGGACTCCGAAGGAAAATCAGAACATTTCTGACTAGTCCTCTCTTCCTTTGGGAGGAAGCATGGCTACATACGTTCCTTCCCTCTGTAAAATTGGGCGTTTTCCCACCGGGAGGAAGAAAGGGAAGGATCGTCTGTAGGAGGGTCCTCAAGGTCCATATCGACCTGTATGCATGTTTGAGGGTAGGTTCTAAGGAGCTACTATCATGTCACTTCTGCTTAGGGGCACAGGACCTGCGTGAAATCCGTCTTGTGCCATCCGTCTCTGTCCCCAGCCAAGATCTTCACTTCCTGCCACATTTCCACATCATCCCTCCTCGTTCTATAGACTCTTCGTGTCTTCATCCTTCCTTAGAATGTAGCCAATCCACTTCCATGTTCTCTTCTTAGTCTCAATTGAGATGGTTGTTTGCATTGATCATTCCCCCATTCTTTCATTGGAAATGACTTGGGGCCACCACACCCCGAGTATCCATCTTGAACTACATTTCACGAAGATTTTCATTTTGCAGGTTTTCAGGGCATTTTGCCCTTGGTGTCCTTCCATGTATTTATATACCTACACTCGAATCTACCTACTCTTTGTTTAGCTTCTCCAATTTTTGGCAGATATTTACTGATAATGTATTTCACTTCAATCTTCCGATAGAGTGAGTATCCATGATCTCGCTGTACAATTTTGATATTCATTTCAATACCTGAATTCAAGCCAAGTCCTCAAACCCTACATCCAATAGTAATATTATTAATGGAATATTACATTTCGTTGGCCTGCTTTTCACCACACCACATTGGGCTCCCTAGAATTTCGGTAGGTAGAAATGCTGTCAGTATCTCCAGCAAGGCTAAAGGGTCTGTGCCTATTTTTCATCTTGATTACGAGTAAGAAATCTCTATACCTATTTGTTTTTTCTGTAACTTGTTCACCATGGTTTACTCTGTAAGTAGTAAACTTGTATTCTAGTTATTGTAAGTTTTAATATTTGTTTGCAGGGGTCCAAATGGAGCAGCAGCTGGTGTTGGAGCTCAGCATTCTCAGTGTTTTGGAGCCTGGTACTCGCACTGCCCAGGTCTCAAAGTAGTCTCACCGTACAGTTCCGAAGACGCCCGAGGTCTTCTGAAAGCCGCAATTCGGGACCCGGATCCCGTGGTCGTGCTTGAGAATGAGATCCTCTACGGACAGCAGTTCCCCTTGTCAGATGAAGCCCTCGCCAAGGATTTTGTCGTGCCTATAGGCAAAGCGAAAATCGAGCGATCCGGCAAAGATATCACCCTGGTGTCTCACTCCAAATCCGTCGAACTCTGCCTGGAAGCCGCCAACGCCCTTGCAGGACAAGGCATCTCCTGTGAAGTCATTAACCTCAGGAGTCTCAGGCCTCTGGATGAAGAGACGATAGTCAATTCCGTCATGAAGACCAATCATCTCATATCTGTTGAACAAGGTTGGTCTTATTTTCTAATTCCTAGCTTAGCATGATAGCTGTACTGGTGGCTGGGCACCCTAACCTAAGAAGTTACTAGAGTGGAGGACGCAAGTACCAGGGATTGGGAAAAGGGAGCCCTGAGACTGGTAATTACTTGTTTCTGGAAGCTGTTCGATTATGTGACGTCTGTAGCAGGCAGAGCATAGCCATCTTAATTTCACTATTGGCAGTGTTTCATTGGTTCCCAAAACGATGTCACTTATCCACGTCTTCCATAATAGGTACTTTCACAATTTATTTTGTTCGTCCTAAAATCAATTTTTCATCAAACTTACTGTTTTTTCTAATATGTAGAGGAATGCTAACAGTAATTCAGTACTAAAAGTGCTTGTTTTGGATAGACATACTTGTTCATTCAACTTTACGTTGCTAATCAATGGGAAAAACTGGAAGAGAATGTAGAAAAAGCTGGTTACTTGCATGTGCTCCCCTGAACGACACAGCCTCTGCAGCCTCTGTTGGTTATGAAGCCTGAAAGGGTCAGAGGTCTGTTGAATAGTTGAAATTGTGCAGCCACTAAATACTGCTACAGTCAGATCCATGGTTTATAAAAAGCTATTTGTGGAAAAAAACCAAAAGCCTTAAACCTAACCTTAAAACCTTAGAGTAAAGTAAAATAAGTAGCTTATTTCTGCCTTACAGGTCCCACTGCCTTACAGGTGTCGAGAACATGATCCGCTGTTCTCTCAGGAGGAATTCTGTGTACCTATCAGAATTTTATCCGATGATTTCGCTCAAGACTACCCATTGCCTGTGCACCCGATTGGGGCAAAGGACGTTGGGATTTGAACCGACTGCACTCGCGTTCCCTATTCCAACCACCAAGTGACCGAGCGTTAACGCGGGTGGCCACCAGCTCACCCCCAAATGTACATTGAACAGTTCGACGTGCACAGTTTAAGAAAAACCCCGCTATTTGTGGGAGAATTTGCTGTTACTGTCTGCAATGAGTTTGGGCTGACAGCTGGGCTTGTGAAGTTCTTCTGTCTTTGTGTTATTGGAAGGGCTCTTATCAGAGCCATTAAATACCTTGATTTCTGACTGTGACCATTCATGCAGTCCGCATATGGACTTGGTGATCCTGCATCGTTTGTGCGGTCATCAAAAGGTCCTTTGGAATTCAGCCAATCCACTTAGTGTCATGAAGTCTAAAGACGGACAGTGGGACTTCAGATCGTTCAGAACGGCGGGAAACACCTTGGGCCTACACAGGCCGAGATTTATATTGGGTGATAGCTGGGTTGGGTGAGAAAATTCGCTTTGGCAAATGAAGTTGTATTATTTATGGTTACTAACTGCCCTGAAAATGGCAGTGCGGACTGGAGTACATAAATTAGATCATTCGCACCTGTTGTGAAGGGAACTCTGGGCTCTCGAACAGAACTTCTGTACCCAGTCGCTATATACTGGGCTCCTCTTGGGATAGGAAGCCAACAATGGCTCTCTAACTGGGACACGAGGCTTAGGATCTACGCTAAGCCAGGGATAGTAGGCTCTTGATACCGTACTTACTTCCGTAAGATATATTATGTTCATTATTTTTATTTTTATTTTCCTAATTAGAAAGTTGGTAAAGTGCCGTCCACCAAAAGCGTCCCTGTCGGTTCCGTGGCTCTTGCACTCCCACCTTTTATTATTTTTCATTCACATGGCCTGAACCAAAACTAGTGGCACAGTACTCTCAAGTAGTTGAAAACCATCGATAGCGCTATGGGTAGGTTTTCATGGATACATGAAGATGGCGCTGAGGCCTCATTCAAGTATTTTGAGGATTTAATTTTAACGAGTTAATTTTTCTCTCACAAAGGTGTTGGTTTATTATTTTCATTACCTACCTAATGAACCTTTGGAATCAATCACGGGGTTTACCCCTCCACCCCCGACATTGAAATTAATGAAGTTTGGTTTGTAAATCCCATTTGGAGTGTAAGTGGTCCGCGATGCTCGGCGTTACTGTCAGCCACTTCTAAAGGGCGAAAAAAAGGGGAGGGGGGAGGTTGAAATTTCAAAACGTCTCCCAAGCTCGAAAATTTTCAATAGAAGGGCTATGCTTTTTATGTTGTTTTTCAATTGACCCCGAACTTAGGGATTTTTTGAGACCCTGTGTTTTTTATGTCCTACCATTCATTCACAGTACAGGCCCTGAAGTTTGAACTGAAAAGATTCTTCAAAATGTGTGTGGATCATACGGTATGCATAACTCCAGCCCAGATATTCCTTTATAAGGAATAGCTGATTGTAATCACGAAAAAATCATCCAAATTAGGTGAAAATTCGGGAATATGTCGAGGGTCCTACTTAGGTTGAGATTTCAAAAATGCCCGGGTGGGAGGGTTTGTGTGGACGAAATGGCGCGTTACATGGGAGGGGGGCGGTTGAAAAATGCATATTATTTGTGTACTGCTCGGCCGCCTCCAGTAGGTACTATTCGATGTAGGGCTTTCCTGGGGGAAGCACGAGGGTAGGTACTGACCACAGAAAACAGTCATCCGAGGCCAAACAGGCCTCTAATACAGGTAAATAATAGCCCGCCTTTGTTACAGGTGTTTAATAAACCGTTGTTTAATAATTTGCAGCGTTTTCGTTAGCTCTGGGAATGAGCTATAGTTGGTTTTGGTTATTTCAAGTGGCTGCAGCGAACATATTGCCATTTTGCAGATTCAGTCTACTTGAAACTTTGTGGATCAGTGACACGATCAGTAATATTAAGAAATGTCCGGTAGCACAGGCTATCCATTAGTTTTGTATACTGTCGGTGAAATTTGACACACTTGTACGTTTCCATTTGAAAAGGTTGGCCCCAAAGCGGCATCGGTTCCGAAATATGCGCCAGGATCATGGAGAGCGAAGCCTTCTTCCACCTGGACGCCCCGGTCATCCGGGTCACCGGCGCCGACCTCCCAATGCCCTACAACCGCCACCTGGAAGCCCTCGCTCTTCCTCAGCTCAAACACGTCATAGAAACCGTCAAAAAAGTGCTCGGCGTGTAAATAACTAAAACTCCCGTAATTAGAGCTTCAACAAAACCAATCTCACAATAAAACTCTACTTAGGACAGCAAAGCGTGTACATATTTTTAAAACAATTGATTTTATTACGAAATAATAAATTGCTAAGCAATTATATGTTTTTTTAATTTAAATTGTTCTATATCTCTCCGCACAAACTCAATAGAATTGTCCTGCCAATCCAAGAAACATTGATAAACGATGTGTAGAAAATCTGTATAGTACGAAATTGAATTCAATTGTTCTTGGAAGGAGGAAATTGCGACCCTGTCTCTCATGATTTCATCATCTCGCAATACTGTAGTACTGCTGTACATATCTCAGAAGCATTTGTTGGAAATAAACTCGGAAGCAATTCTGTTTGATACTCGAGTTTGTTTAGATCTAATTCCTAAATACACACTCCTGGCCTATGATGGAACATGTTTGGAAAACGAGAGGTTGGACGTGGGTTTGAGCTCATCATTTATTACGTGGACCCAATTTTACGTTAATCCAAGTTAGGGGTTGTTCGGGGTTTAGGTCCAACTTCTGTCCGTACGCTCGACAGGTGATACGAAAAACGTTCTATTTTCAGATGACTTTCGAGGCGCCTGCTAATTTTATCTAAGCCACACTGAGGTTTTTAGGAGAGCAACATTCGAACAACCGTTTGAATAATCTATGTATCTGTTTGGTTTATTTAATGTTAACGAGGAAAATTAGCAACTTTTCTTTCATAATAATATCTGAAATGTTTTGTGATTTATTGATCACAATCTGCGTCACCTGAAAATCGCATTATAGTGAGTGATCAGTAGTGTGTAGTGTATTATTGTTCTCAACGGGAAGATTCTGAGCCATATTTCATAGTGAAGCACTATTAGGGCGGGTTTCACCACCTGAAGTGCGAAAAATGAAGTTAGCGTGAAGAAGAACCTTTTCCTTCCAAATTACCCAGTAGCACCCATTACTACTTGTACTGCATCGGTTTGTACTGTTAGCGAACTGGGTACTATCCCCTCTATGAAGTTTCCCATGAAGTGTCAATTACTAATTACGTGCATTTAATATCGGTATGCTTGTTATGTATACATTGTTTTTTGCTTCCTCACTACCGTAAGGTAGGGAAGCCTTGGATTCGTGATTGAGTGAAAAAAAAAATTATATCCTCCAAAATGAAAATTTCCGCCACCATTTTGCGTTTCAGACGTCAAGGGACATTTTTGGTTCCGTGTCTATCTTGACTGTGGTCAATTCCTTGTAACGCCCATAACTACCCGAAATAATTGTCGAAATGGACTGAAATGTGGAGGGTAGGTGCAGGTTGGGTCACAGATGGTCCCATACCAAAATCTTTGAAAAAGTACTGTAACTTTCGTCTGCGCATGCGCAAACGTGAAATACATGAAATGCCTATAACTGTCTTAAATATTTTAATTCTATCTGTATTGTACGTATACTGTGTTGTGTGTACAACACACGTGGGCTAGCAGTGATCATAACTGGCTGGTGCCTATCTAACCAAAATCTTATTTGAGAATGAGAGCAACACAACAAGCCGACTGTATTGAACTAAGTTTATAATAATGGAGTGCACATAACAATGGACTTGGTACCTCCGTGAAACCTATCTGCCTAACTAGTACATATTCTACCGAGTATTGTTTATTCCTTCTAGGTGCAACATACAATATTAGGTACGTAAAAATTAAGATTCTAATATTTTTTCTTTAGGCAGGTAGTTGACCTGATTGAATGAACTGCAACTATGAACTGAATGAACAAGAACTTACCTTTAAAAAAGTAACCCTAGTGAAAAAATCATAACTATTCAATTTACAACCTTCAGCAGGTATAAGAGGAAACCAGTAAATTTAACGTATCGTTCTTGAAAATATTTCTCATATAAACCAAGTGAACTAAATTTATTTAATATTTTTGAATGCTGTTTTTTTTAAATTTCTAGTCTTCAGAATATGCTCGAGCTGAAACATAGATAACATAAGTGGGTGTAATAAGTTAATACATAAAAAGATAAGTACCTACTCAACGCAAAGGTCTTTGGATCGAAAATCGGATGACTAGTTAGTTGTGAAATTTCTTCATAGGTTCGAATGTTTAACGTGAGTTGGGAAAGTCAGAACTCAACAAATTTTTCGGTTCTGATTAATTTCATAATTACATTCCTTTTTTATAAGTCCAGTGGTTTGCAGTACGGACGGGGCATTTTTCACTCACTTGTTCAACTTGGAGATGAAAGAATCTCTCGTACGAATCGTTCTTGTTGTATTTCTTGAACTTGATCCCGACGACCAACTTCTTGGTGTTGAAACCCCATGACTAAGACATAGGTACTTTTATTTAAACTGGCGCAAAAATGTAAAATTCAAAAAACATTTATTGGAAAAAGGCCTCAAGCCCTATCATACGCGCATGAATAACTAAAAAAATATTATTTGGTAAAATTAAACCATGTTTAATCTCTATATTGTGTAGAGACTGAGTGCTATCAACTGAAGTGTTAGAGACATACGTTACAGGCTATCAAATGCATACGAACTAAATCACTAGCGATGAAATATTGGAAACCCATTTCAAATGGAATGGTTGAAACGTATTTCTACTTATTTCTAGCAGTTCCAATTATTACTGTCAGTACCCAACAGTAACTGGTACACTGGAGAGACGAGCTTACTATATTTTAGAAGTGAAAGGAGGTCGACTGTGAAAGGCTGTTGAAGTGAAATTTCCGTTGATCCCTTTCGCTTCAACAGCCAATCACAGCCTCCCTCCTTTCACTTCTGGGAAGTATATAGGCTCACTTCCATCCAATCACAATCTAACTACCTCCTTTCACTTCTGGAGTGTATATGAGCTCACCTTTCTCCAATCTTGGAAGTCTTTGTGGTGATTGGCTGTAGAAGTAAAATTTCCATTCCCATTGATTCTTTTCAATTCAACAGCCAATCTCAATCAACCTCCTTTCACTTCTGGTCTAAATGAGCCCACCTCACCTCTCCAGTGTACTACTTAGGTACCTCCAGTTATTTTTTTGGTATTTTGTTTGTTTGTTAGTGAAGCTGATTTGATCATCACTGAACCTCGTGTAACAGTGTGTTTTGTTCTTAGTGGAAATAACTCCGTTTTTCATCCTCTATTGATCGTACCTTGGTCGAGCGTTGTATTGTGCTGTCCTTGGCTGAGAAGACAGAACGAACGGCTGAGAATTGACGGGCGGGATCGACGATCTTGGGGTAGTCAAACTCTCGCTGAAAAGCGATGTCTTTTGATCAGTGGGAATACGATTAATGGTTCTATTCTAAAATTAGCGTTAGGTAGAAAGGGATGCAAGAAGATCAACGCCCTAACACTCTTTTCACCCACAGCCACATAGTGACAGCGGATGTGTTAGTAAGTATACCTAACATCTTCTATCCTTTAGATTTCGTCAAAGTCGGTTGAATACAAACGACGTCTTGAAAAGAGATACCAGAATACCTAGTGTTATTCACTGACTCCCTTCATGAGATGTGTGTTTTGAATGATCCATAACCTTCAGAAGCTAGTGGTGAACTCCACTTCGCCTGCTAAGTTTCTGATACGGTGGCAAATGTTGGATGCAGTTTGAGTAATGGTGACATCTACTAAAGACAACCATATTTGACCACTCTTCAGAACTAAGAAAATGGTTGATATGGATTTTTCTGTTTACTGAGACACAGGTTTACTCACATACCTGTCATATTTATGTTATTGCACATCCTTCGTCAGTTAGGTAGGTACCTACCTTAGTTTAAAATGTCAGCCATCAGAAATGAGTACATGTTCATATTGTTGTGTTCAGAATATTTATGCCTACTAGCTGAAAAAAATCATTCAATTTTTAGTTGGCCTTTTCTTCTATTAATAATGTATACCTACCTACCTATGGAATATCTACTTTTCTCGCGTTTCTGTACTTCACCCACGTGACGCTCTGAGTAGGTACCTATTTATTCGGTCAGATTTTCAATTAATTCCACATTCCATTCATAGGTATCGACATTTTCCATTTATGCTGGCTACATTACAGTCTATCATAACATTTCTGGTCCTAAAAATAACCTAAGTCCCCTAAGGCACGTTTTTGTAGTTGGTAGTTGGAAAAACACGCACGTTAGTTGAGCAGTTTTATAAATCTATTCAAATGTATAAATTAGGATTTTGGAACTTGGATGCCCACAGGTCAATTAGAAATTTATTTATTTAGGAATGCTGATGAATTTTGTCTTTTTCGAGAGTATTAAAATGAAACTTACTTACTTTGGTCGCCCATTGGAAGTGATCCTTCTAAAGTTTAAAGAAATTATAGGCATCCAATTTGGGATTGTTAATCGGGAAACCAGCTTCCAGTAAAGTAAGTTTTGATGTGTCCTTCGAACCTAGTGCTATTCGAACCCTCCTCTCCTTCCCAGTATCCGCTTTACAACCACCAGTGCACCTACCTACTAACCAGTAGTAATCTCATAAATACCTTCCTTATGTAGGAGTAAAGTAAAAGTATCAGGTTTGGTGCGATCCTTACGCATGTTGCTGATTATTCTGATAGCCTTGTTGGTTTATTAATTTCAATAGTGAACCATTGGGATCGAGTATGGAACCCCCCCCCCCCCCCCCCCCCATTTGGGGGTTTGTGTTTCAAGTCAGTCGAATCTTGTTGACACTTCCCTCAGTTACCGTGAACCAAAATTAATGAAATTTGATTTGCAGGTACCATTTTGGGGTCAGAATATGAACCGAAAAGCTTTGTGAACATTATTAGTAGGGATAGGATTCATATTATGTATCCATATTTTCTTCTAGTCCATGCATCCATGATTTTCAACTACATGTGTTCATACTGACAATGTTGAACAGTTTTAACCCACTTTAATTTCACATAGGTATTTTCACATATTTCTCTATTATTACATAATTATTCTAAAATATTTCATTGATTGAAACACATTTTTTCAAATATTTCATTAAATGAGACAATTATTTTTCAGTTTCAACTGTTTTTAAAGGTTCGAAGGACATCGCCATCTGTGGATGGTTGTAGGACGCTTGTAAACAATTTTGCATTACACTGGTCATCGTTGAAAACTCATTTTGGCTTGGACACCATGTTTTCTGGTGAGAAATGCCTCGAAATTCACACTGGTGATTGATTGCTACCTACTTGAGTTTCCAGATGATATTTTTCAATTTTTTTAAATTTAATTTTCTATAATTAAATAAATAATATTAGTATTAGGTACCTACGTATTTTCACAATTTATTTCGACTTCAAAATGTTTACCCGTTTTTACATTTTTCAGAAAATATTTTATGCATATTTCAAAAAATTAAATACATATTTTAATGACATATTTCGCAGTTTTAAATATATATTTCGGAGATAGTTATTTTCAATAATGACCCTTTGGAATCGAGCATGAAAACAAATTTTAACCCCCTCCCCCCTCAAAATTTTATGTAGAATCCGAAAATGGAATAACAACATTTCTGTCCGCCCGCCGTGCTTCGCACTTTACTTAGTTACCATGAATAAAAATTAATGAAATTTGGTTTGTAGGTCCCGTTTGGGGTCTAGTTAGTCCTGTAAGTTCGGCGTTACTGTCAGTCATCTCTAAGGGGTGCAAATAGGGGTTGAAATTTTCAGAACGCCGTAGCTCGAAAACTTTCAATAGAAGGGGATATGGTTTTTTTTTTTCAAGTTTTTAAATTGATCTCGAACTAAAGATTTCTGAGATCACCCGGAGTCCAGCCGTTCGTTTGCACCGAAAATCTTCGTCAACATGATCGTGAATGAAACGGTATGATTCCGGCCCAGATATCATTGCTAGGGAACACCTGATTATAATGACGGATGGCTGTATGACGTAGATTTTGTTGTTTCGTGATATTATTTCATTTGAAGAAAGATGGTTATTTTGGATTTTGTTGATAGGTAGGTACTTACAAGTTAGCTGTTCATGGCCAAACGAAACATCCAAATTAGGCGAAAGTTTGGAATATGTCGAGGATCTTACTTAGGCTCAGCGAACATTAGAATTTCAAATATGACTGGGTGATGAGTTCGTGGGGTTTAAATGGCGCATTACTGGAGACGCATATAGGAAAAATGCAGGTATTTGTGCAACTGTAATTGGCGAACGTTAGAGAGCGTTTATACTACTTCGTCCCATACTCGACATTTACCTACTCGATTTATAGGGCTTTCCTTGAGGATGCACGAGGGTAGGTGTTGACCATAGAAAACAGTCATCTGCGGAGAAGGGGCATCTATAGAGGAAAATAATAAACCGTTGTGTAATAATTTGCAGTGGGTTTTCCCCTCTCTTTCTTCTTTAAACCCTTTTTATGAGTTGGCTCAGTTCTTTGTAGCAATAGATTGGTAGGCACATCTACGAACATTGCATCGAGATGGATATTGTACTGATATAAAATTGGCACTCTGCTGCTGTCCTTGGTCTCATGTTCCTGGACACTGTTAGAAAGTAGCCTAATGACACTCCTGATTGTACCCCGAGTCAGCAGCTGTGGTTGTTGTGAATAAATAAATTTACTTCACTGTCGCTCTCAGTAATCTTCTTTTAAATACGTAAGTTTCCAACTCACCCACTGATGGAAGTCGGCGACGGAGTAAGGAAAGTGCTTCCATGTTGATTGAATGACCTTCCAGTCGTTTTGTTGAAACTGGGTGATCCGAATGGGGATTTGCTTCTTACTTGAGTCACTTGAATTGAGTTCCTTGAACAAACATCACCTCTAACATTGGCGCCATTCCCAACCAATTCGTACTTTTCCTGTCGTCTAGTCTAAATAGGTACTATAAGGAACTCTGCAGTTTCCCAGGGAAAAATTATAATGAGTAAGGTAAACTGGAACAGATTAAAAGAAAATTGTATTTCTCACCTCTTCAGAACTTGGTTCTCGCCGATCAATTCTTGGTAATGTTTCTTCAATTCAGCAAGTTCCGTTTTCACTTTACTCAACTCCCTCTGGTTTTCAGCATAAGAAGTCTCCTTATGCAGTTCATAAATTTAAACGGAATGGCTCAATTTATTATTGTTACTATACCTATACACAAACTATAGTGTGAAAGTTTTCCATTCATATCTTAAACATTTCTGGTCATACAGCATGACCATTTGAACGAAATTTCCTAGTCTGATGAAGTTTAGTATAATAGACGATTCTAAGCGATTTTCGACCGGCATAAACTCGGATTTTAACTTTCGTTTTGAAGAAAAAATATGTTGTATTACGCTATATCTACCACGTTTGGCGAATCGATACGGTGTTGAGTGATTTTATCCATTTTTAAAGTGGTTTGTGACCCACGAACACTCAAATTTGACGTCCACTGTTTTTTTAATTGAAATAAGAGGATTTTTTTCTCCTGTCACCATTTTTAGCAAAAATTTGCCAATAGAATCATAAGTTAGGCAACTCTTTACTTTTATAAAGCTCACGCAGATGAGGGCAAACTGAAGGTGTGTAATTCTTTTCAACAAATGAAACGACTCCAAAATCGGAAGACAAATGAATTTTTTTAATTAGGTACCTACCAGCTTTACTGCGTATTCCTCCATGTAAATCTTGCAGTGCTTGTTCTGTATTACCAGCACTTTAAACAAATGCTTTATTTCTTTGACCATGTCGCCGAAATAAAGTTTCAAACCCTCGGGAAGCTAAAATTTGACAAATTTCCATTGTTAGTTTTCTTACGAAATTGTGGTAGGTATAAGAGAATACGTCAGCTCTGAGGTTTGTTTACTCACGTCATTGGTGAGTGGAATTACTTTGCACCGTGCTTTGCATACTCTGCATTGAGGTACATCTGTGTAAAGAGAAAATTATATTCATTTCATAGTAGCGCTGCTAAATGGTACACTACGTAGCTACAAGCGATCCATAACAAACACTTGTAATGGTATTCAAGCACGTAGGTGCGTATACCCTAACAGAAATGTTTGGAGAAAAACTCGGCGCTGCGCGCCTCGCCAGGGGGCAAGCCCCCTGGACCCCCGGATGCTTACTGCTTAGAGCCTACGGCTAAAATCCAAGAAACATGGAACATGCTTTACTGTTATGATTTCACTTCGTCACCAGGATACAACCAAGTGACAACCAAACAAGCGTCATTGTTTACTATCCATTTATAACATCCATTTATATAGTTATAGTATGAAACTACGAAATAAATACCAAGAACAAATACGAAATAAATTCGTGATAAATCAAGAGCTTTCCAACGAATGGAAAACGATTTTTGTCCGATGAAAATGAAAAGTTTAATTTCCCTAGCAACTACTCGGTTGTACGTGAAAATCATCGTTAAAATTTCGTGACACTTCCGCGTGACATTTTTCGGCTAGTTAGTCCAAGGCTAAAGCATGTTCCATGCTAAAATAGTATTTTATCTTGACGGTCACACCTTACACGCTACAAAATCAAGTTCAGTTTAGGAAAACAACACAACTTCAAAATCAATGCTTCGTGATCTGTTTGGTGATAGGTAATGAGAGAAAAGTGTGATCTAAGTACTTGATTTTAGGTCAAATTGGTTGGCGACCTTGGTTCATTTGGGTGATCATTTAACTTACTCGTATTATTGACACACTCGTTGCAAAATGAATGGCCGCAGTTGGTCAAGAAAAACCTTGACGTTTTAGGGCCTGGTTGAGCAAAGCAGGCGTTGCAGTGAAAAAAGTCCAAGGCGTTCATTTTACTGACACCTATTATTCCAACCTCGATGCAAGAAGACAAAGCGAGTTCGCTTGAGCAGGAAGCAGGACGCAAGAGTGAGCGGTGACGGTGAGCTTAGGGGTCGGTTGAGCAGCACCAAAACACACGGAAGGTATTCAGTTTATTCCTTCCATTCCTTCGATGTGTTGGTGTGGAAGTGTGGAACTTGAATTGAACTTAAACTTCAATCATTCGTAATACAGGCAATCACGTTTGGATTTCCACATGTGAGTAACATCTTTGTAAATTACATGAATTTTGATCACCAACGGAAACCTACGTTTCTGTACGTAGCTTCATAGTGATTTTATGAGTTTGGGAACTTTGTTAACGATTTATGCTTTTCTTTCCATAACCAATTATATTTCTTCGATAGTAAACGACTCGGAAAGAGTCTAAAGTGGAGGGCTTTTAAAAAAATGATATTAGCGATTGGATGGGAAATATTATGCGATGGATTTTATCGTTAGTGTGATGGAAATACCTAATTTACTGGAAATAGGTAATTTCCGTACCTGGAAGTCGAACGTGAACAAGGATGTCAATTCTTTATATTGGACGAGTCGTACTTACCTGCGCCGTAGAATATAAGAAGGGAGTTTTTGCTAATAGTAGTTGGCAATGTCTTGTCATAAAAGAACAGAAGAGAGTAGCTACTTCCCTACGAGTGTTAAGTTCATGTAAGTAGGTAGGCTGTACCTACTACCAATTTTAGTCGACCCGTACTTTTCATCAGACGGTAGGTACATGAATACATTGGTCCACCGTCGGTTGACTGAAATCCTGATAACACACCCTGGGACTCTAGTTGTGTTGTACTACTAGAAACTACCCGAAGTTTCTAGTAGACTAAAATTATTTTAGTCTAGTTGACTAAAAGTTGGTAACCCCACCATCCTGGTTTAAAAAAATTATTTTGAATGTAGTAAGTACCTACTTCAGGGTGATTCGTGTATTTGAAATGAAATGAAATGAAATTTATTCCTCACTGAATTACAGAGGTAAATTTTAAATTCAAATTGTTTCGGAACACTCCCACCACAAGGTACACAGTACCGTGCTGGGTGGGGGAGTTGGCCGATCTATTTTCTACTTAAGTAAAATACAGTATTAAATAAGAAAAGCTATTATCACCTTAAATTTCTAGTTATTTACATAATTTTTTAATTATTGTTCTTCAATCTGTTTTAAATTTAAATTAAATTATATGTATTATATCTCACTCTATGCATTATTAACTTATGATTTAACGTCATACAGCATATGCACTTGAAAATAAGTTTTCACAGGCATTTGCTCCTTTAACAATGAGCCAAGAGAACTCTTCTTTTTTAAATTTAGTCCTACTTGTGATGTTGGGGTTTACTAGTTTTTCTGGGAGGATTCTCAAAAGGAAGGGCAGACTGTAGTAGAAATGTCGCGAGGTGCATTTCAGCCTAGTTCGCGGTGCTGGGAACACGGCCTGAGTACTTGGACGAATATCTCTTATGCCACTGCGAATAGGATATTTGAACATTTCAGGGTGCTTGTGGTAGAACATGGTACAGGACTTGATATATAGTTGGCTCAACGAAAAAACTGGTACTGCTTTAAAAATCTGAGAACTGGGGAATCTTCTAGACTTCCCTGCCATGACTTTCAAGATTGATTTGTGGGAAACAATCACAGGCTTTAGGATGGTAGGATATGTTCCCCCCCAGACTATAACGCCAAAACTTATAATGCACTGCACTATAGATTTGTAGATACGTATTAGGGATGTTAGGTTTAGACAAGACCTCAGCTTATAGAATACATAGTTGAACTTTAGTAGCTTTTTTGTGAGGCTTGCTATATGCTGTTCCCACTTGAGGTTTTCGTCTATTATGACCCCTAAGTATCTGGCCGACGTCACTCTCTCAAGTCTTGGGCATGCACAGGACAGGGGGCCATCATTTTTGCAGAAACTGTGCAGCCTGATCTCTTGAGATGCTGTATCCTTTGCACTAGATTTCGAAAAAATCAAATATTTAGTTTTATCTGCATTTAGGCTGAGAGTATGAGAGCAGAGCCATGTATACAGCAAGTCTATGTCTCTGTTTGCGGTCGAGAACACCTCATCCCACTCGTCACCCTGGCACAAAACCGCAGTATCGTCGGCAAACATATAGACTTTACCTTTTAGGGGAAGCTTTCCAATTTTATCTATATATATTAAGAACAACAACGGACCTAGTGTACTACCCTGAATCACCCCGTAGTCGACTGGCGCTTCTTGACTGCTGACATCATTGACCCTTACTACTTGCTGTCTATTCTCCAGAAAACTTCCAAACCACCTCAATTCACCCCCCGATATCCCATTTGCTTCGAGAGATTCAGCGAGTTGCATTTTGTCGATTGAATCGAAGGCTTTCGCCATATCGAGCAGAATTAAGATGCCCTTCTTTCCCCGGTCCGCAGCATCATGCAGATCCTTAGTGAGGGAAAACAAGGCTTCCTCCACACCCATCCCTCTACGAAACCCAAATTGGCTTTTAGAAAGCAGATTATTTTCCTCCAGGTAATCGTACAGTTGCCTCTTTACCCACCTCTCCAATAGCTTGGACATGACACTGAGAAGGGAAATCGGTCGGTAATTTGAAACCTGCATTGGATCACCCCCTTTAAATAGGGGAATCACTTTGGCCACCTTAAAAGCGTCTGGAAATACATGTTTAGCCAAACTAATGTTTATTATGTGAATCAGAGGACGATGGAGATAGTTTAGGGAGCTTTTAATTATTTTTAATGTTATTCCGTCGATCCCAGGGGCAGAGTTACCGTTCATTTCATTTATTATACCTTGTAGGTCTTTTAGATTTATCATTTTAAATTTAAATTTAGTGGTGGGTGCACCAGGGTCTTCAGGCGCCACGTAACGTGTACATACACTTTTGGGAATTTTCGATGCCAAATTTGCACCTACACTTGAAAAATAATCATTAAATTCCTGAGCAACCCTAGCGCATGCTTCATATTCATCCACATTACATTTATTTGAAACTTCAGAAACTAATTTAGAGTAATTCCTGGCCGTCTTAGTTCTCCCTAAAAAGGATTCATTTATTATTTTCCAGCTTTCTTTTGGTTTTCCGTTTGCCTCATCAAATTTTTTACTGTAATATTCATTTTTTACCTTCAGTTTTAGCTTATCTAGAACATTACGATGTTTACGCTGGCGGTCTCGAAGCAGCTCATTGAAGGGTTCCCTTTTCAACTTTTTACTCAATTTATCCCTACAGCGGATAGAAGCGAGAATGCCACTCGTCATCCATGGCGTCAGCTTGACTTTAGAATGAGGAATGCGGGTCTCGCGAGTAGCTGACTTGATACACTGTCTCATACCTGCCAGAAATCGATCAGTGGCCAGATTTGGATCATCTAGGGTAGTAATTTCTTCCCAGTTGTATGCTTTTAAGTTTTCAGTCAAGATTGTTTCGTCGACACGGGTCACCATACGACCATTATCTGGACGAGGGGATATCCCAGGACGAGACACAGAAAAAGCGGTGGCGTAATGGTCCGTAATCTCCGTTAGAAACACAGCTGCCTTGCACGGACTCCGTTGGGTTCGGACAAACATATGGTCAATACAGGTAGCACTCGCTCCCTGAACTCGCCTAGGCTTATCAATCAGAGGTACGAAACCGAGCTGAGTGGTATAATTTATTACATTTGGGTCCATTACATCCATCAAGTCAATGTTTAAATCCCCCAACAGGCAAGTTACTTTAGCGTCAGTTTTCCTGGATAATAGCCTGATTAAATCAGCAGTAAATACTTCAATGTTCCCTAGAGCATTACGATATATTGCCAATAAGTCAATTCCTTCCCCATTAAGCTTCAGTTTCAAATGTACACAGGTTGCATAGTGCAAAGTAATACATTCAGCCGCGTAAGCGTAGCACGACTTTACGTACACTACTATACCATCGCTTTGATTAATATGTCTAGTGGTGTGCACAATTTCATATCCAGGGATCTGTTGCAAAATTGGACAACCTTCGAGCCATGCCTCAGTGAGGACGATGAGATCGAAGGAATTAACGGAATGGTCCAACCATATAAAAAATTCATCCAAATTCTTTCCATAACTCCTAATGTTCATATGAATGACAGAAAAACTGTTTGGTGGATTTTGCTCTAAAAATGACGTTGGCTTTTGGTAGTATAAGCATTCTTCACTGTGATATTGCGCTTGATCACGGGAAAAATCTAAAAGGAAGTTATCTTGGAAAGGCATAATGGAACATGAATGTACGAAAACACGCCACATCAACACACACTCCTCCATCGAATATACAACAATGTCTAATGTCCCCCCTGAAATACATCTGAACCATCGAAAAACTTAATTGAATATTTATCTGATTATACGAGAAGTTATTTGACGTTATGCTGTTTGATAGACTGTTTGATTTAAACATCACATCACATCTATAAATATATCTGGAAACTATTCTACCAGGTAAAGCTGAATAAGTTTTGAAGAGACCTACTTCGTCAATAAGTTTTCTTTGTGTTTCTGTAGGAAGCAATAACACATGAGTATGGACTGTTTATATCAAAACACACATTGGTAAAATACTTTATTTTACAAAGTAAGAGCGACTTCTAGCGACACAAAACACATAAAGGTAAGGAGATGATTGGATGGCAATCCAACACTAAGGAATGTAAATACCATGGTTTGATACCTAACATTAAACAGTGATCTAAGTGTCAGGGCCAAAAGAATTGTGAAACAAAACAATAGTGGCACGAGTGGTGTAGATACCTACTTTTTTCATCAGTTCTAATTTTAGGTACCTACCTACTTACAACACAGAATAATCTCAATGAATCTCAGTATATCACAATCATTATCCTAGAATTATACGGTATTCTCGTGATGTAATTTTCGGATGAATCCTAAAAAAATAAAATGCTCTTTTAAAATTAGGTACCTACGATTTCACATTAAAACATCTTCGTGTTAGTACAGTTTAGTCGGTCGCGATTTCCATAATGAAAAAATAATGGATCTATTTGTAATGTATTCGTTATTGCTCCGTAGTCCCTGCATTGTGGTAATTGGTTCGGAGGGTTGGCAGCAGTCTACACTCTAACTTTACCGGTAAATATTAGCAACCAAAATCAGTCCTTTGGAATCATGATTAGTGGATAACTGTTCCCAATGCACTGTACCTGGTGTCTCCACTTCACTGGAAATACAAATTTTTAGCCCTTACGCAGAGTCATTTAGTGAGGAGAACTTGGTTCTCGGAACATCATCAATTTTAAAATACGTACGGAATCATTCGGTAGCGCACTATTTCGCAGTATTTGTCCCAAAACGGTCCGTATTTTTTACTGCATTTTTCCTCGTCTCGGAACACCCTGTGGACAAGTAGGCAGGTCAAGAAGATGAAGTATAAGAAAGGCGGAAGACCTTGCCCGGCTCCTGGAAAACACCAGCACAGCGTCAGGGCCAGCTCAAAATCGTAGTTGAGGTGTCGGGCGATCCCCCAAAATCCGGAAGTTAGAAGTGACGATTTCCGTTTTTCGCCGACGTGGTTCGTGTAGAATGCCGTCACGTATTGAGCAGGTTTGCCCCATATCAGGCAGTTGCCGTTGCTGGATCTGCAATTTCAAGGAT
The DNA here is from genome assembly GCA_954871275.1 of Leptopterna dolabrata. Classification (NCBI taxonomy): domain Eukaryota; kingdom Metazoa; phylum Arthropoda; class Insecta; order Hemiptera; family Miridae; genus Leptopterna; species Leptopterna dolabrata. The sequence goes on from OX940981.1 coordinate 43,874,026, forward strand.
GACAGTCATTTACCGGTAAAGTTAACACGAAAGTATATCTACTGGGTGTGCCAGGGTGGCTCTAGATTGAATGTCAATGAGTTCCAACTTGAAGGTCTAATTCATATGAATTTAAATCCCCAGTTTTTTCGACGTTTTTCAAACTTATGGGTTAGAAACGCAAAAGGGGCCGCTCAAATAAAAAAAAACTCGCAATTGACGTTGTTGGAAATTAAATTCAAATTTCAAAAACAAAAAATTAGCTTAGATTACCAGTTAGGCGGTGCCTGCTCCCACCAGCCGCCTCTGAATCCCAGTAACCACCGTGGTGGGTGGCAGAGTTGGGATTATTCGAATAAAAATTTAGTTGAACTAAAGTTGAAACTAAAAACTAATTAGTTTTTAGTTCCGAAATTGAAAATAAAAACTAATTTAGTTTTTATTCACAACTTCGAAACTAACTTTTGGAACTAAATTAGTTTTAGTTTCAACTGTTGAAACTAAAACTAATTTAGTTCCAAAAGTTAGTTTCGACGTTGCGAATAAAAACTAAAGTAGTTTCATCTTTTATTCGTAGTTTCGGAACTAAAAATGAAACTAAATTTTTTTTCCTCGCGTTTTTAGCGAATTTTCGAAGAAAATTATTGTTCTCGGTCCAAAATTTTGAAAAACTCGAATTTTCGAAAAATTTTCATACCAAAATCCGTTTCAGACCATCCTGAATCCACTGCCAAAAATTATACCTTATATGTGTCATTCCAGTTGCAATTCTGACTTCACCGTCGTGTTTAGAGTTGAAATGTCCAAAAGCTGAGGGGGGGGGGGGGGGGGGTCATCCAAAAAATGAAATTCTGACAAATGGCACCTCATTTTAAAGGTTTTTACACGCTGAATACGATAGTGAAGTCAGAATTGCAACTGGAATGACACATATATAGGTATAATTTTTGGCAGTGGATTCAGGATGGTCTGAAACGGATTTTGGTATGAAAATTTTTCGAAAATTCGAGTTTTTCAAAATTTTGGACCGAGAACAATAATTTTCTTCGAAAATTCGCTAAAAACTAAAACTAATTTAGTTCCAAAAGTTAGTTTCGAAGATGCGAATAAAAACTACTTAATAGTTTCAGTTTTTAGTTCCAGTTCGGAACTAATTTAGTTTTACTTTTTAGTTTTAGTTTCAGAACTAATTTTTGCCCAACTCTGGTGGGTGGGCATGAACACAATACCTCCATAAGACTCATAACGAAATAATTATTTAAGACATTACATAATTATGTAAGAAGTTATTAGGTAACTATAATATCATAATATTGTTATGGCGACGTACGTACAAGCTATTTACGTGTACCTTTGTGATAGGTCTGTGCCTACATATTGTTATGTCAAGTTGAGACCTTCCAATGGTGTTGGTGGTGCACTTACTTACTTACTTACTAAATAGCTCTACAGCCCGGGGTGGGCTTTGGCCTGCCTAACAGTGGTCTGCCATTCAGATCTGTTCTGCGCTCTCTGCTTCCAGTTTCGTATACCAAGCTTTTTTAGGTCCCCCTCGACATCTTGGAGCCAGCGAGTCCTTGGTCGTCCCATTCGACGAGTCCCCATCATCCTCGCATGCAATATGCTATTTGGCATTCGCGTCGGCATCCGCTCCACGTGACCGAGCCAGTCAATCCGCCGAGCCTTAATGAACTGGACGATGTCCTCCTGCTGGTAAAGGTGCTGGAGCTCATCATTGGTCCGGATCCTCCACTCTCCATCAACACACACTGCCCCAAAAATCTTTCTTAATATTTTTCGCTCAAATACACGGAGTTTATTGGCGGCAACAGTACTTATTACCCATGTTTCGGCACCATAGGTAACTATTGGGCGAATCAGTGTACGGTACAGCCGAACCTTGGTTGTTCTGGAGAGAAGAGTGGATCGGAGGAGCTTAAGATTGGCATAGTATGCTCTGTTTCCAGCCATGATCCTTTTTTCAATTTCATCCATCATTCTGGCTTTGTCGTTGAGATCTACTCCAAGATACGGGAATGTTTGGACCTTCTGGAATACGCAATCATCGAGTTTCAAATCCTGCGTGGACTCAGGCTCACCTTGGCGGGACATTTGCATATATTTCGTCTTGTCGACATTTATTTTCAGACCCATTTCCTCTCCCTTGCTCTTAATTTGGTGAAACATCTCCTCAAGGGATTGCATGTTTCTGGCGACCAAGCAGATATCATCCGCGTACGCGCATATCTGCTTGGATTTGCTCACTATGTTGCCTTGTACATTCATTTTCTCTATCACATAGTGAAGGGCGAGGTTGAAGAGGGTGGTGGAGAGGGCATCCCCTTGCCGAACCCCTGAACTAACCGGGAATTCTCGGCTCATCTCCCCGTTCACAAGAACTTTTGCACGGCTCCCTGCCAGCGTCATATCTATCAGTCTTATTATTTTCTCGGGTATTCGCTGTTCCTTCAGTGCCGCCAGCAGTCGACTCCTACTCACCCGGTCGAACGCTTGACGGAAGTCAATGAAGAGCAGGTGCAGACCGATGTTGAACTCCCAGCATTTCTCCATCGTTTGTCTCATGACGAATATTTGATCTGCTGTCCCACGTCCTCGCCTGAAGCCACCCTGGTAATCTCCCAGGATGCGTTCAGCGTATACGTTCAGACGTTTCACCAAAATGTTGGAAAATATCTTATAAGCGACAGCCAAGAGCGAAATCTCCCGATAATTTTCGCACCTGAGCTTGTCCCCTTTCTTGAATATTGGGCAAATTACGCTTGAACACCATTCGTCAGGCATACATTCAGAGTCCCAAATCCTCAACACTAATGTATGGAGTTCATTGTGGAGGCACTCTCCACCATGCTTAAAGAACTCAGCGACAAGCTGGTCTTCGCCTGGGGCCTTATTATTCTTCAGTCGGCCCACAGACTCCTTTACCTCGTCGGTTGTAGGGGGAGATATTAATTCTTGATTGCCTACAGCATTGGATTCTTCTGGTGGGTCATCTTCAGCGTTACCTTGTGGTTCACCTGATAGCAGTTGACCAAAGTGCTCAGCCCATCTATCCATTACTTCTTGGCTATCCTCTATCACAGTACCATCTCTGTTCTTACATCCATTTGACCGTGGTCGGAAACCACTATTCATTCTTTTCACAGCTCCGTAAAACTTTCTTGACTCATTACTCTCTCTTAATTCCTCTATCTGTTCCACTTCTCGTCTCAGGTACCCTCTTCTCTTTAGTCTAATAACCCTTCTGGCTAGAGACCGGCTTTGTTTGTACTTTGCTGTATTATGTCTTGTGGGGCATTGGATCATGGCAAGTCTATTCTCGTTTCGTAATCTTAGTACTTCTCTGCATTCATCATCGAACCATTCTTTATTTCTTCTCCTCCCTTCCTCACCTATCACAAGCTTGGCCGACTCTTCAAGTGCAGTTTTTATACTTTTCCATTTAGCATTTATACCCTCAGTACCACTCCGATCTACTTCCCTGCTGACACTCAACTTGAGTGTAACATCATCAGCGAATTTCTTAGCCTCCTCTTCATTCTTGAACTTTTCCAGGTCCCATCGGGTCCTTTTACATATGCGACCTCTAGGTACTACGGCCAGTCGCTCGCGGAGATTCAACTTCACTAAGTAGTGGTCTGAGTCACAATTGGGCCCTCTGGCCGTCCGTACATCAGTGATAGAGGAGTTGTGTCGCTTAGAGACAAGCACATGGTCAATTTGGGTGAGTGCGCCATTAGGGGATTTCCAGGTCACTTTGTGAATATCTCGGTGTTGGAAACATGTGGTTTTAATGTACATGTTGCTGGAGGAGGCAAATTGGCAAAGGTACCTTCCATTTTCGTTCGTTTCCTCATGGTAGGAGAACCGTCCGGCCACTCCTTTAGTAAACTCCTCTTTGCCTATTTGCGCGTTAAAATCACCCAGTACGATTTTAATATCGTACTTGTGGGAGGCTTGATAGGCTCTTTCGAGCTGCTCGTAAAATTCATCTTTGACCGCTTCACCGGTATCCTCAGTCGGAGCGTATGCGGAGAAAACAGTCACATTCCGGAACCTGCCACGTAGCCTCAATTTGCACAATCTGTCTCCTATTGGTTCGAACTGTAGAATGCTTTTTCTTATGTTTTTCGAGAGAATAAATCCTGTACCATTTCTACCAGTCCTTGATTCGGGCCCACTGTAAAGCACTGAGTAGTCTCTTTTATCAATCCGTCCATTTTAGTTTCAGAACTAATTTTTGCCCAACTCTGGTGGGTGGGCATGAACACAATACCTCCATAAGACTCATAACGAAATAATTATTTAAGACATTACATAATTATGTAAGAAGTTATTAGGTAACTATAATATCATAATATTGTTATGGCGACGTACGTACAAGCTATTTACGTGTACCTTTGTGATAGGTCTGTGCCTACATATTGTTATGTCAAGTTGAGACCTTCCAATGGTGTTGGTGGTGCACTGCATACCTATACCTGTCACTTGGAGCAAACTATTTCATTACTAACGTGAACGGACGGTGACGATGGGACATTCGACGTCCTACACATAATTGCCTACACCCTATTAGGTAATAGGGTCTGTCTCCATATGTGTAGGACTTATTGACGCCATTGCTTACACGGTTGCGCCTCACCTGAACTTCTGTTTCTGCGCATCAACTTCGTAATTGAGGTAGATCGACAGGATTCCCACTGCCAGTACGACAGATGCGCCAACCGGGCCCATAACCGGTGGATGGTGAACCAGGTAATAAGATGTGAACGTGTAAAAGCATGGCACCCAGACGAGGCAGCCCCAGCAGATATAGTAGCCGGCTCTGTCCAGAATGATGTCGATCGTGTGGAAGTAACCTCCTTCCCAGTAGAAGAACTTCGCCAGATACACGGTCTGAAAACATAGAGGGAATATAAAAAGAAGGTGGTTTAGCCTTAGTATATAATCGTTTACCCGCTTTTTGGCCATTTTGGTACTTTTACCTGACTAAATTCAAATTTTCTCACCTCATTTTAAAATTAAAAAAATTAACCCCCTCAAAATTTGATGGTTTGCGTTTCAAGGTCCGTAGAATCCGAAAATGGAATTAAAAACGCTGTAAATTTGTTCACAACAGTTCATTTGTTTCCTTTATGGAAACCACTGAACTCCTATTGCCTAAGACCTTGAATTAGTAGGGTCGATTTTTGAGGTGCATCTACCTACCTACGCACACGCACACACAGACACAAAAATGCCACCAGAGTCGAAGTATAAGCTCAGGAACTCACCGTCATTAAGACTCGCACTGTCCAGGAACATGTGAGAGCAAGGAAGCGGTAGAGAGCCAATTTTATAACTATAACAGTAGGTAATCTGTTACCCTTTAGGTGAAGGAAATGAAATCCGTCCACATTTCTGAGGGCTTTCATTACATTAGCAAAAAGAACAGGTTGTGCTACCTTCTTACGTGTATGTAGCAGTGCATTGTTGTAGCAGTTACAGGTAGTGCTACAACAATGCAAAGAATTTCGAGAAACCTTGTCATCTATGGCCTTGAATATAACCTCAGAAACAACAGGCTAACTACCTAACAAAAACTGTAGAAACCTTATCAAAACATACGCGATCGTTGGTTAGAGACAACGGAGATGGGCTTCCCATTCCAAGACCAATAACGGCTCTGCGAACTTTGGTTCAATCTGGTCCCGACAAATCATTTTCTACTCATAACTGGTCAATATTCTCAAATATGCCCAAAATCACAAGGGTAAAACGCTGTTTAGTGTGGAGATTCCATTCAAAGCTCAAGTTATTTAGAAACAAGTAACAAACTGGTCACAGTAACAAATCGTTAACTATAGAAAAATCCTATGGAAAAAACAAATTTAATTTTATTTAAGTTGAAAACAGCGTACTGTGGGACCTGAGAGAACTCAAAATTCATCAAACTGTCTGCACATAGCCTATAGCCGTGAAAAGAGTGGAAACCATGAAAGATTAGGGGGTACACAATAGTGAAATGGACAACTCTTGAAGAGAGAGGTATGTGGTCATTAAAAAATTGGAAAGTTGTTTTATATTTTTTATATTAATCGATAACAGTCCGTATGTAGTGCCAAAAATAGATTTCACTATGGGACAAAAATGTTGGGCGTATTATTGTCCCGATATATTAAACAGGATTAGGGTAAATGTCACGACGTTTTGGTGAGAATCTGTGATGAGAGATGGCAGCACTATCGGGGCCAAATTTGAGCAGCTTGACAGCAGTTTGAGGCAATTAAATTCAAAAACAGTGCAAATTGATACACAACGGTTTACTATTTACCTATATAGATGCCCCTTCTGTGGTCAATACCCCTCGAGCCCCCCCCCCCCCCCCCCCACAGGAAAGCCCCAAATGGAGGACCGGGAATTAAAGTTTCATACAAATAAGCGGGATCCAATAATTCAATAATTAATTATTTTTAGTTATTCATGAAGCATAAGGTAAATAAAAAACCGTTTGGTAATAATTGACCGTTGTGTAATAATTTATCGTTGCGCAATAATTTACCCAATAATACTTCAACGTTTGTTCAAGTTGCAAAAGAACAAACAAAATCCAAAAGATCCATCATTTGTCAAATGAAATATTATTACAGAACAACCAGCTCGACTTCATACAGCCATCCCTGATTATAATCAGATGCTCCCTAGCAATGATTTCTGGGATTCATACCGTTTCATTCACAATCATGTTGACGAAGCTTTTCGCTGCAAACTAACGGCTGGTCGTAGGTACAATGCTCCGGGCGGTCTCAAAAAATTCTTTAGTTCAAGATAAATTTAAAAACGTCTAAAAATAACCATACCCTTCTATCGAAAGTTTTCGAGCTTCGGCGTTCTAAAAATTTCAACCCCTATTTTTCACCCCTTAGAGATGACTGAAAGTAACGCCGAGCTTCGAGGACGAACTAGACCCCAAACGGGACCTGCAAATGAAATTTCATTAATTTTGGTTCATGTTAACTAAGAAAAGTGCAATGTGTGGCGTACGGCGGACGTTCAGAAATTTTATTATTGCATTTTCGGCGTACCTTGAAACTTAAACCATCAAATTTTGAGGGGGGAGGGGGTTAAAATTTTGTTTAATGCTCGATTCTAAGAGTTCATAATTGAAAGTTGTTGTGATCGGCTGCTCCTCCACAACCTACACTATGTGTAGACATGTATTCTCTCAGAGTGGGGACCCCCCGACCCCCCTCTGATCATGGAGCCAGGTGCCACCAATAAACTAACCATTCTCAATCAAGCGATCGACTCGTCTGTCTCCTCCTCAATCACTTCAAAAGTAATAAACCAAAATTGAGAAAATTCAAAAATGAAGTGAGTTCATGAATGAGTTTATGAGCAAATTTGTATATATTGTTATGGAAATGCGGTGTTAATAGTAATTTTGTATTTTACGACCTTAGAAATCAGCCAGTTTAATGCTTGTTTCTTTTTATAAGCAGAATAGAATATTAAGAATGTAAAATACGGTTTTATTTAGCGTTACAATTGATAAACCGGCCCTTAGTGTTTCATAACTCATTAAACGTATGTATGTATGGTTTGAGCTCCTTACGGCACAAGCTTGATTCTAATTATTGGTGGGGGGGGGGGGGGGTGTTATTTGATATTTGAAGAAGAATTAAATATGTGGTAAACTTTACAGTAAAAGTTAGATTCCTGTCGCAAAAAATGCGTCTGATCAATTTAAATCGTATTTAGATTCTCAATCGGTGGGAGGTTTGGTCGTCTCGGATCCTTCGTTAAATCCTCAGAAAGCCGCTTTGATATTGAGAGCAACCTGCCCAGGTACCTTCCTATTTAAAACGTAAAACTATTTAAAACTACGATTTACAGACCTGCAATGCGAATGTGGTGAAAGCAGCCATGGAGAAACCGTTTCTCTCAATAGAAGTGAGGAAAAACGCCCAGACAAGGATCTGCCAAGCCATAAGACCTATATAAAGCAAGGCAAAATATTATGTTAATAGGATGGTAGATAAGTTGTATAAGTGCACATCATGTAGGTTAGGAACCTGTTGTACAGCATTTTGAATGTACCTGCATGGATTTCAAAAATATTTCACTGAGAAAGCTCAGGAATTTCGTGGTACTGACTATATTATAATAGCTGGCACAGAATTTATCAGAGTACGGTCTTATGTGCCTATTTTTGGTTTATTATTCTGTGAATAATACACCTATGTATTCGCTCAGCAAAAAAATTTTATAACACCCCCTCAAAATTTTTTCTTTTCCGTTTCAAGGTGCGTAGATTCCAAAAATGCAATGTCCATCCGCCGACCGCCGTACGCCGTCCGCCGTACGCCGTATCACGTGTACAGGCTTCATTTTCGGTCTAAAAAAGTCGTTCTTTCGCACACATGCTCCATTTGGGCCCTAGTTGTGTCCCGAAACTTTTCAGCCCGATCGGAATATACCCAGGGGTGTTATGAGTGAAAATGTGTATAAAAATAGGTACTTTTTGCGTTTTAACAACATGTTTGTAACATGAGCTTTTGAGGTATCTTTTTCCATGTTTTTGAGGACGAGAAGACCGAATATGAAGTCGATTTTGACCAAAGACGCGGAAATTGAGGTTTTACCAAAGGTTCAGCTCCCAAAATTGGTTTTTTATGAGTCAAAAACCTGGAAAACTGTCTGAAATCACCATCAATGTGTACAATAACATTGGAAAAGTGTAAACAGGTGAATCAAGACCATTAAATGCCACTACCAATGATCAAAGATGATTTAAAAAAAAAAAAAAAAAAAAGCGTACCTATTTCATGTTTTGGGGGCCAACATTGGTGGAAATCATCAGAAATAGCTATTTCAATCATTCCACATGAAAGAAACAATACATTTAACAGCCAACAAAAATCTCTAGAACTCCAATAGAATAATAAACCCATGTGACAAGGACTTTGCAGCGTTTTTCTAAGGAGCACAACCCGCAAAGCAGGATTCTTCCTCGAAGTCGCTATGCTACCGTGGGGTGATGAGTTCGATCCCGGGTCAGGTCAAAGTTTTGCCCCCTTTAAATCATTGTTCGTCTTGTTGCCAATGATTGTTCAATTTCACGACTCAACACGAATATTGTTCGATTTCACGACTCAAGACGAACGAAAAAAGTCCCTTAAAAAAGAGGAAATATTTTCTTAGAATCTCAAATAGGTACCTACAAAGTGTTGATTAAAAAAAGACTATGCGGACCTTTTCAACCAAATCAAGCGCTTTATTCAGTTTTAGGATCACTAGGTATCTGCGAATCTGCCAAACGTATAGTCATCGGCTAGACATCATCCTGAACAATTTCTTCCAACAAAACCTTCTGCTGAAGGTTTGACGTTTTCATTGATATAGCCGAAAATCCGCAAAAATACATAGATATTGTTGAGTAATTGCATCCATTACAGGGGACGCCTACTGGATGTGATGATGATTGTTTCGCAGTTATTCAGGCTATAGGTACCTTAAGTTCATCACCGGACCAGTACCACAACCGAATCAATTACAGAAAGAACCATATAAATACTCTGAAAATCATAGCCTGAATATCATAAAATAATGTGTTTTCATATGTTTTCACCCCATGACTTTGAAAGGTGCGCCTGCAATTATTATTATCAAACAAGTTAAACTCGCAACACGCTCCAGAAGTGCAGATAGCTGTGGCTCTATTTCGTTGAGGTAGATTATAGCTGATTCAAGTTATTCAAATCGTTATTAAAATTAATAATAGTATCATTGACATGGATATCCAAGAGTTAAGAAGGACAAATATGGTTGCCAGAGAAGTGAGAATGAACTATAATACCCCAAGGTAACAATACCATTCCCTTATTTACTGATATTACTGATATTCCCTTATTTACTGATAGCAGTGATATTAAGCAAAGCTTATCTCATTTAATCAACACTCTTATCGTCTTACAAAAAACCGAAAATGCAATCAAGAATGGAAACGCTTGCATACGAGTCTGCAACACATTTACAGGTTGCAAGATTACCACGATCCGGGATAAATGGTGGTGCAAGCGATTCTGGTAAACAATGACTTTCATCACTACCTGTTGCTGACTACCTTGTTTACCCGCCTTTTTTTTCATCATGCTCAGCTCAGCTACCGCGCCAGGTACGGGGGTAGGGTTAACAAGAAGATGTTCAATAAAATCACACGATTCCAACGAGTGGTGAACGATTTTTGTACGATGAAAAATGGCAGACATGAAGTTCCGTAGAAACGAATTGGTTGTAAGCGAAACTCATCAGAATATCAACTGTAACGCTTTTGGTTTATTATTTTCAATAATGAACCATTGGAATCGAGCATGAAAAAAAAACGCTGCAAATCCCTGCACAACGGTTTATTATTTTGTATAGAATACCCTTCCGTTACAGATCACAGCTCTATGTATAGATAACCCGTCTATATAATATAATATGTACTATTCTATGCATATTATGTAGATCGCAGACCCTCCGTAGGTTAGTACCTAACCCCGTACTCGTTACTAGGTACCTACCTAAATCACGAGTTAAATGTTGCTAAAATAATTCTGCCGATGACAAACAGTACCTAACAAAAAGAAACGCACATAATGAAGTTCTGAAAAGAAATTGTTGATGAGGAGTGAAAAAAGTTGCAAAAGTTCCTACCAACAAACTCCAGCCCCTTCTACGTAGATGGTATAATGAACCGTTGTGTAATAATTATCGTTGAGTATGATTTACCGTAGTAATAATTTACCCATCAATAATACTTCAACGTTTGTTCAAGTTTCACTACCTACCAACAAACTCCAAAAGAGCCATCATTTTTCAAATTAAATAATATCACAGAACAACCAACTCGACTTCATACTCCGCCAATATAATCAGGTGATCCCTACCAATGATTGGCCGTATTCACAAATTCCTATTGTGGGCGCGTCTCTGGTTACGAGATTTGGTTTGAATTGTATACAATTTCATTCACACTGGAGTCGAAAATGCCTGTCGGTGCAAACTTCGGGGCCTTACTGTGAACGAACGGCTGGACGTACGATGCTCCGGATGGTCTTAAAAAACTCGCAAGTTCAAGAACTATTTAAAACCGTAAAAATATTTACGTAAAAAAATGGTATAGGCGTTTTGAAAATTTCAACCCCTATTTTGAACCCCTTAGAGCTGACTCACAGTAACGTCGAGCTTCGAGGACCAACTAGACGCCGAACGGAACCTATAACCCGAATTTCATCAATTTTTTTTCATGGTAACTAAGAAAAGTGGCCCGTACGGCGTACGGCGGACAGACAGAAATATTTTTATTGCAGTTTTGGATTCTACATACCTTGAAACGTAAACCATCAAATTTTGAGGGGGGGTAAGAATTTTTTTTTTCATGCTCGATTCCAATGGTTCATTATTGAAAATAATAAACCAAAATTCGTACCCCCCTCAAAATTTGATGGTTTACGTTTCAAGATATGTAGAATCCAAAACGACAATAAAAATATTTCTGTTTGTCCGCCGTACGCCGTACGGGCCACTTTTCTTAGTTACCATGAATCAAAATTGATGAAATTCGGGTTATAGGTTCCGTTCGGGGTCTAGTTGGTCCTCGAAGCTCGACGTTACTGTCAGTAATC